>CM060679.1:70430224-70637500 GCA_030686995.1 Artemisia argyi | reverse complement strand
TACGCGAGGTCTACTACCATGACTGGCTTTCCAACCCAGTAATGATAAAGAAGAGCGATGGCAATTGGAGAATGTGCGTGGACTTCATTGATCTTAATAAAGCATGTCCACAGGATTGCTACCCGCTACCAGAAATAGACTGGAAGGTAGAATCTCTGTATGGATAACCCTTTAAATGTTTCCTAGACGCATTCAAAGGGTACCAACAAATTCAGATGGCTGAGGAAGACGAAGAGAAAACAGCCTTCCACACAAGTCAAGGGGTCTATTGCTATACAAAAATGCCTTTTGTTCTAAAGAATGTGGGAGCAACATATTAGCATTTTGTGGACAATGCGTTTGAAAAGCAAGTAGGTTGCAACCTGGAAGTTTATGTCGATGACCTTTTTATCAAGAGTCATAATGAGGAAGAATTGGTGTGCGACATTGAGGAAACATTCACAACATTAGGAAGGATCAACATGAAGTTAAATCCCCAAGAAGTGTACCTTTGGCTCTACCGAGGGTATGTTTCTTGGGTATTTGATAGAACCTGATGGCATTAAGCCCTGCCCAGAAAAGACAAAAGCTGTCATTGAACTCCATTCACCACGCACGCTGAAAGAAGTCCAGTCATTAAACGGCAAATTAGCTGGACTAAATCAATTCTTGTCCAAGTCAGCAGATAAGTCACTCCCTCTCTTCAAGACACTCACGAAGTGCACAAAAAAAAAAGGGAGACTTTCAGTGGACTGCGGAAGCGGAAGAAGCTTTCCAACAGCTCAAGCAACATATAGCAGCACTTCCCAAGCTTGTCGCACCCCGACCAGGGGAAGAATTGATCATGTACTTATCTGTAACTCATGGAGCATTCAGCGCGGTGCTATTGACAGATAGGAACTCTATTCAAACACCAATTTACTTTGTAAGCAAAGTACTCAAGAAGACAGAGACTAACTATACTGCCATGGAAAAGCTGGTCCTAGCTCTAGTATTCGCAGCTAAAAGGCTGCACAAATACTTTCAGGCACACCCAATAGCTATAATCACGGACCAACCTATCAAGCAAGTTATCTCTAAACCTAACGTATCAGGACGACTACAAAAATGGAGTGTGTTATTGAGCGAGCATAACATCTCGTATAGACCACGAACTGCAATCAAGGGGCATATATTAGCCGACTTCATTATTGAGAAGCCAGATACCGATACTCCAACTTCACAGATGGATCCTCGTGCGTGGATGGGTCAAGCGCAGGCCTTATCCTCACTAACCCATATGGGATGGAATTCACTTACGCACTACATTTTGAATTCACAGCCACAAACAATGAGGCAGAATATGAAGCCCTACTTGCTGGACTACGCATTGCAACTCAAATGGGTGTACGCAACTTAGAGGCAAACGTAGATTCCCGGCTAGTAGCCAACCACGTACTAGGCGAATATGAGGCTAAAGAGGATAACATGGTCCAATACCTCGAAAAAACCAAGTCTTTAATTCAGAATTTCGATAGGTTCACCATCAAACAAGTCCCTAGAGGGGAAAACAGGAAAGCAGACGCGCTTAGCAAGATTGCATCCACAAGCTTTGCGCACTTGTCAAAACAAGTATTGGTGGAAACTCTGAAGAATAAATCAATCCCGGAGATGGAAATATCCACTGTGATAGAGGAACAGGACCCTACGTGGATGACACCTATCATTGAATTCATAAGCAAAGGGATCTTGCCACAAGAACAGAAGGACGCTCGTAGGGTACGGCCCACAGCGCAGAGATTTGAACTCCGAGATGGTATCCTATATCGACGTTCATTCCTACAACCATGGCTCCGGTGCGTTAGACCTCTTCAGGCAGATTACGTACTCCGAGAGATTCACGCTGGTTCATACAATATACACTCAGGACCACGGTCTATCGTGGCCCGCGCCCTGCGGTCAGGCTACTATTGGCCTACTATGCACCGCGATGCGCGGGATATGATAAAGAAGTGCGGCGATTGCCAAGTTCACAGACCAATCCAGCGCCGACCACAACAAGAGCTGACCACCATCACCTCACCATGGCCATTTTATAAATGGGGCATTGACATTGCAGGCCCCTTTCCAGTTGCAGTAGGGGGCTAAAATTCCTCATAGTGGCCATAGATTATTTCACCAAGTGGATTGACGCAAAAGCAGTGGCAAGTATCACAGGCAACCAAGTCAAACGCTTCGTTTGGGACAACATTGTATGTCGCTTTGGCCTACCTGGAGAAATTATCTCGGACAATGGAAAACAATTCTGTGACAACCCGTTCAAAGACTGGTGCGTGCAATTAAATATTACACAACACTTTGCGTCAGTTAAGCACCCACAAACCAATGGTTTGGTTGAACGCGCGAATCGTAATGGTTTGGTTGAACGCGCGAATCGTAGTTTGGGCGAAGGAATAAAAGCGCGCCTTGACAAACATACAGGAAGATGGGTGGATGAGTTGTCGCATGTCTTATGGGCGCACCGCACGACAATAAAAACTAGCACTGGCGATACACCATTCTCTCTTGTCTATGGGACAGAAGCTGTCATACCAGCCGAGATTGGAATGCCAACTATCCGTACGGCGGAAATCAATGTTACAACAAATGACGATGAGCGGCGCATAGACTTGGATCTGTTGGAAGAAAGGTACGAACGCGCAGCTATACGTGAAGCAAAGGCTAAGTCAAAGATGAAGAAATATTATGATGCAAAAGTTAGGAGCACTTCTTTCAGGCCAGGAGACTTTGTATATCGCGCCAATGATGCAAGCCACGTAGAAGACATGGGCAAGCTTGGACCCAAATGGGAAGGACCTTATGAAGTCACAGATGCACTAGGCAACGGTGCATACAAGCTGCGTGATATGGAAGGCCATGAGCTAGCACGCACTTGGAATATATGCAACCTAAAAAGATGCTATCTTTAGAATAGGCTACGGCCCACGCACAGACAACTCTGCACTTTAGTAAGTGCCTAATAAATGTCCGTGTACTTGAATTTTCTTTTTTTTTAGGGAATTGTCTTTTATTTTCAAACACTTGAAAGTATTAATAAAACGTTGTGGTTTCTAGCTAACTCCATAATACATTTAACTTTATTGCTTACATTTTTTTTATTATTATGTCTCAATATTGTTACTTTATATTTTGCCTACATGGCGTGCATGCACTTAATAAGACCTACGATGGCAGAAAGGATGAGTAAACCTACTAAATAACTCGTTGAGTAAGAGGATTGAAAACCCATCAACATTGGATCACGCACCCTTGCTAAACACCTTATTCTCAAGACGTTGAAGTAAGTTTAATGCGCATCCCACAAAGGATACGCAACAATGCACACTGTGCACGTTTAGCAATTTAGGAGCCAAGACTCTTGGTTCGTTGATATGGTATTTTGCAGCACGCTGCAAAGCTATCCATACACTTATGAATTTTTATTCACATATATTTATTAAGTTATAGACTTAATACAAATTTCCCTTAGTACGTTTTACTTTTGACTCTTGGCAGGTCTTTCACGAAAAGACAATAATCTAAGCACAAAGTGCTACAAACAAGATGTACAAAAGTTAAATATTATTATTCACTAAAACCATGAGTTTATACAAGTTACAAAATCAACGTATACCAAAAAGATGATGATATCTACATGCTACGAGCACGCCTATGCCCTGAGCTACTAGCCGTAGACGCCAACTGCCCGACCTCACTCAGCCTTCTCAACAGGCTACTATCTTCCTCCGAAACCGTCGGCACGTTGATAGAAATTCCGCCAGACCTAGGAAGATGGGCAGCACCAACACCGCATAAAATGGCTTTCCCTTTCACGCCTTTCTTGCGCGCAAGCCTTGTAATATGGGCCTCCAAGGACTTCTTGAGAGGTATCTCCTTCTCAAGGGCGAAGGGATTCAGCATGTCGCAAGGGCGAGCAAAAATAGGCACTTCCAGCTATGACTCATTTGGCTTCAAAAAGAAGTCAGGCTGTGCCTCCGCACCTTCAGCTATGTGCCTCCCCAGAGTCAGCCCTTGGATAATCACGCTGATAGTGTAATCTTGATCACGCTCTAGCCGGACAATATGGGGGAAATCAAATACCCTCATTTTTTCCATGGCAGCAACGAGCTCCGCATAAGCATCAGCCTTATAATAGGGCACTTCTGCGAGCGGAACAGTCAGCATCTTGCTCTCATCCAGCTCCTCCATAGCCTGAGCCTTGCCACGAGCCATGGCTCACTCCACAACCTTCCCAAAGGCCTCCACAACCTCCTGGGACTCCAGCGTGCCCATGGCAGCCAAGCGAAGACCGTGACTGATCAACCACCTATGGAAAAAAAAACCGCACGTGTCAGAAAATAACAAAGGACTTAAGCGTAAAAGAGGAAATTAAAAAGAAATAAATACCTGCACTCGGCAACAGCGGACACTAGATGAGGGTACAGCTCCTCATCATACTCAATACTCAACTTGCGCAACTTACTCTCCTGCACCTCCAGAGCCGTCTCCACACGCTGGCGGAACTCATCAAGCTGCGCGAAGTGCCTGCCTCTGTTCTCTTGCAGGTACTTTAAACCCCAAGCACAGTTAGTTCTGTGATGTTCAGCAGTAGCGCGCTCGTGCTTCACCTCAGCCAACAAGGCCAATCTCTCATCTGCAAGCCTCCTGGAGTACATAGTGGTTGACTCCACTTCCGCCCGCGCACTAGCCAGCTGCGCCCTCAGAAGTGTAATTTCTTAATCCTTCTGCGCAAGGGGGCTGCTTTCACCAGAATAACTAGCCTTCAACTGAGCAACCAACTCAGCCTGCTGAGCAGCGGCAAGGCTTAGCTCCTCCACCAAGGAACCAATGGGCACGCTACCCAACGCCCTTGGCTCAGAATCATCACCCCTCTGTTAAAAATTGTCAGAAGGCACAAAGGGCGACTTTTGCGCAGAACCAGCAGCACCTACAGCATCTTCAACACTGCGCGCATACAACAAACGGTTTAAATTTTCAGATAATAAAGAAATTGAAGCAATAAGCAGCATAAACTACATTACTTACATAAAGGGAGGAGACTTGGGAATATCTTTGTCCACGCTAGTGGCGGACGCATCCTCCTCTGCGGATGATTCTTCTTCAGCAATCAGGTGGCGTCTCCTCTTAGAAGTGCCAGCGCCATAACCACTAGACGCTCCTTTGCGCTTGACGCCTTGGCTAGTCCCCTCTAGCTTAATGATGCGCACACTATCTGATGACTCCGTGTGCAATTTAGAAACCACCGGAGACTGTTCCCTAGATTGGGGAACACTCTGCACTGGAGTGACTTGCAAGGCCGGTTGAGGAGAATCTTCAGGTCCCCCTTGATCAAGCTCCATAGTGCGCCCTGCAATAGCTTCCATAACGGGTACCTCACCTTCCCTCAGTGGACGCACTCCTACCGTCACCGACTTGGGCTTCTCCAAATGCACTACAGCAAACATGTCCATCTCTACGCAACAAAACATACACAACAGACAACGATTAGAAAAGTAATAAAAAGAAAGGAGCGCTTACAATATCAAGAAGAACAAAGTGAAGGACAAGCACCCACCCCGCCCATCTTGGTACAAGAAAGTTGGCACTTCCGTCTCCGGTTGGAAGTAGTTCCGACTGATGCCCATATGCACCAGGAACTCTTCAGGATACACACTAATAGGGATGCGGTTGGTATCTATGGTATCCGCATCCGCCGCGCTATATGAACCAGGGAGTGGGCGCTCATCCTTCGGTATAGACCTTTGGGTATAGAACCCAAATTCCCATGGGAAAAAGACCTTATCAACCCAAAAGATTTTTTCCCTCCAATTCCTTAGGGCATCTATCTTTTCCGTATAGCACTGCAAGCGCCCTGCGCGCTTGGAAAAAGATACCCACCCATTTAACCACCACGTGTGGAAAAGGCGCGGAATAAGTGAACGGTAGGGTTAATCGCCAACAGGCGACAATTCACTTCAAAATTGGTTATTTTTGCTGCACCTATGCAGTGCAGCTGTGAAATATGAAGACGATAGAAACCTAGAACATCGGAAAGGAAAAGCGAAATAGGGACACACTGGTTTGCGTATTCAAAAAACGTGTGTATACCCCCACCTTCCCTTCGGGGAAGTCCGCTATACATGCATCCGCATCCGGAACTTCCGGATGCAGTGCCAATGGGATATAATAATCCGAGGAGAACTGACGTAGTTCATCATCGATTATATCAGAAGCAATCTCAGATAGTTGAAGAACCATTGTTACTAATGACGCACTCTCTATTACCTAATCAAGTAGTTGATTTCTAAAAAAGCTACGAAAGGAATTAACAATGGCGGAATTTTCACTGTGGTACTCACAGTGAAAAGAAGGCGGAAGTTTATATAGGGTTACCAAACCCTAAAATGATTGCCACGTGGATCCCACTAACTTAATTGTGTGGCTAGAATACCATGGGTACAAGCACTTTTTCACATTTTCCGAAGGACACGTGGATAACCTCCCCATTTCCCGAGATATTGTTGAGACCTTTTTGGACTAGATACATGGTCCAAACTTTAGGCGGTAGATATTTGAATTTTTCCCCGACACGCTTACCGCTGATAGTATTAGTCTAGTATACGCAGCTATAACCCGCGCACACTAGACTGGGGGGACATGATGACGTATAGTCTATATTCGGGTCACGAACCCGAATAATAAATGTTACTAATACCCAAGCCCACCACGAGTGGGCTATCATAATAATGAATTGGGCTACCATGCTAACGGTTTGGGCTCACGAAAGCCCAAACCCAAATACATTATTTATGGTCTATATAAGGATCTCTTATTTATGGGATAAAGATCCATAGACCGGATAGGCATTATACGCCGAAGAGTGAGGAACACGAAATCTATAAGGATTTCGTGCCTATATAAAGAATATTAGAATTCTCATTAAAGGTACAACTTACAACCCTAACTCTTCGATACAACCCTAAAACCGATTACTTACTCTCACGCCGGAGAATAATTGATGAGTGCTCAAACACTCATCATTTTTGGTCAAATCGAAACTGCAAAACATACAAAAACACTCAAATATGCATCAAAATACTAAAAATATTTCAAAATTGTGTTTTATATGTTTTAGATGCAAAATGAGTAAAAACAGATGAAAAACGTATAAAGTTTGCAAAAGTGGCAGTTTCAGTCCTCCAACATTCATAAAATGTCAAAACTAGTCCCTGGTCATTCAAAACATGAAAAATTATCACCAAAGGTCATTTTAAAATCTTAAGTTGTCATATTTAGTCCTTTGGTGAAAAATCTCAAAAGTTTTGGAAATTTACAAATTTAGACCCTGGAGTTTTGGAAATTGGCAATATTGGTCCCTGGTGGGATATTTTTGGAAGAAAAATCATTTTTGGTCCTTGGAAAGTCAAAGTTATCAGAAATAGCCCTTGGATCATAAGTTTGGGCAATTGACAGAAAAAGTACCTCAACTTTTGAAATTAACAAAAATGGTCCTTGGGTGTTTTTAAAATGAAAATTTTATTTGTGGTCCTTGTACTATTAAAAGATGGAATGAATGACCCTTGGGATAATGATTTGGAAGGTGGGCAAATTCAGCCCCTCGTGTTTCAGTTTTTACAACTTTGGTCCTTGTGGTGTTTTAAGTTACAAAACAAACGGACCCCTAAACAAACAAAACCCAAATACCAAACCAACACCCTAATCCAGCCCACATCCTAATCCTAAGCCCAACCACAAACCGGCCCACTCCCTAATAATATTTACTCCTTCCCTATTTTTATTTAACCCAGGGTCAAACATCAAAGTCAAACACCCTCCACCTCTGCCACAGCCTGCAACCAGCCCCCCTCCTACTCCACTTTTTCCTCACCTTCTCCCACTCCATGTTCCCCCACCTCACACTACTATCCAAGATGCATTAATTGCATTCTCTTCCTTTTACTCAACCCTAAACTGACAAAATCATGTTGGCGCCAAAAGCTTGTTCAAAGGTCAAGATTAAAAGAAGCAATCCAATGGTCAAATTAAGAGTTGGGAAAGCACTTGTGGGTCACCAAAACCCTAGGGACTCACTATAAAAGAAAGAAGAAAGAGGCAGAAGAGAGTAGTAGGATTTTAGTGGTTAAATTAGATTTTAGTGTAATTTAGTTTGATATAATTAGTGTAATTCTTATTGTTTTTCAAGTTTACTTTCACTATTGTACTCTTTAAAAATTCAGTTGAAGGTAATTTCAAGTGTTGTTTTCATTTTAGTTGTGAAATTTATTTATCATTAGCCTTAAACTGCCATATTCAAATTACCTGTTTTTTTAGCTTGTTTCTTGTTCAACAATGCTTATTTAGGTTAGTCACAGCCTTTGCAATTAGCTTTTTACAAGTTTCAGCTTTGCAAATGTCCATTTTAGTTTAAAAAGCTCAAAAGTTGCCCCTAAAGGAGTGTTTGGATCAGGTCCATGTGCTAAGTCCTTATTGTTGTTTTGCTGTTTATTTTGCATAAGTAGCCTGCATCAGTTGTATTTAGGGTAGTATGAGCATAAACCACTAGGTTCTTTCTTTATTAGTCAAAGTTAGCTTCTTTGATCATCATCTCATTCACTGTTAGAATATAAGAGTCCTAATCATCATTGTTAGCTTTAAACCTTGTTGTTATTGCTTAGTTTAGTCTTAAAATAACTTATAACAGCTTTCTAAGTCATTTGTAGCCAGTAGAAATTCACATAAGTCAAGCTTCTCATATTTCATTAAAAAATCAAAGGTTCATGTTTGGCAGTTTTCCAAATATTGGAGGAATTATTGTGAATTTTGTGTGGGGATTTAGCCTTTAAGATTTTTACATGTTAGACTCTACCAACTTATCTCTAGGAACCCATATTGTTCTTATTTTTTAGAATTTTATAAGTGCTTATTTCTTTGGCTTAAAGTACCCTGCAGGGGGAGTGATCTCCCCTGCACCACAGACCTCAGCTCCTAAGCCACTTTCAATTGCTTGCCCTATCCTCAATAGTGGGACCCACAAGTTGATTATTGGCTTTTTGAAAAGCCATTAAGCCTGGCTTCAAGATTCTGAGCTTATTTTAAGCTTATTTCCTTATTTACTAGGGCTGCTTGTGACGTGCAGTTTGTCCCATCTCACCCCATATACTGAGTCATCAGTGTAGGGTGTCATGCTCATAAGCTCATTGTGAGCTTATTGGTGGATCCATTGGTGAGATTCTTGGTTCTTTGAGTAGCCCTTGAGCCTAGCTTGTTAGTTCATAGGTTTAACTTCATTTTCTAGCTTATTGTATAAGCTAATTTTGGCCTTCAAAGTGTCCCATAACCTGTTTGGTTATTCAGGTTATTTAGATTGCTTATTTAGCCTTTGTGGCTTATTCAGTGGTTGTAGCTTGTTGATTTAGCTTCATTATTGTTCCTTTCAGTTGTTTGTACTTTGTTTTCTAACTTGTGTACTCTGTGTGGCTTATTGTGTGCTTATTCAAGCTCTAAACATCCTTTTCAAGCCAATAAGCCAACTGTTGGCTCATTAAGCTTGTTCCTAGCTTATTTTTGAGTTCCACTAAATCAGCTTTCACAAAAGTTGGTTAACTTCAGTTGTTAAATAGTTCCATAAAAGAAAATTCCAGAAAAAACAATTTTAATTTCAAGTGATAACTTCTATTTAATGTATTTTAAATTTTAAATTTTCCTTTTTAGATTTTTGTTAAGCACTTAGCATTTATATATTTTTCTTAAATTCCTTTTATGTTAAAGTAATTTCAGTAATTTTTCTAGATTTTAATTTTGTCATTTAGTATTAATTAGATTTAATATTAGTTTTATTACTTATTAATTAATAATTAAATAATAAATAGCATAATTAATTTTTATAAAGTAACACCTAGTTTTTATATTCTTCCTAGCTTTTATATACTATAATATAATTTTTGGAATTTTTCTAGAATTTCTACTGTTCATCTTCTAGTTTTTATAATTTAAATAGTTTAGTTAGTAATTAATTAATAATTAGAATAATAATTAGTAAAATAGTGTAAAAATATGTAAAACAAACTTTTTATAATTTTTTGGATTCCTGTGATGGTTAATTAGGTTTATAAAATTTTTCTTAATTTTCTAAGTCTCTTTAGTATTTTTAATAATTTAAATTAATTTAATTAGGTAATTAATATTTAATTATTAATTAATTAATAGAAAAATCACAAAAAGACAAAATGACATATTTTTAATTTTAAAACTTGTTTTTAGTTATTTTATAATTTTAGAAATTTAATTTTCACTTTTCTAGTATTTAAATGATATTATATTATATTTAAGTTATTTAAATATTAATAATTAGTATTAAATAGTATTTAATTAATATTAAATAATTAATTAGTGTAAAAATTTATTTTCTTTTTCTAAAAATTTTCTTTTGTCCTTAGGTTTGTAAAAAAAAGTCATTTTCACCCCCTGGGGGTTTTCAGATTCCAGTTTTCACTTTTTGTTTTGTACGTTTACGTTATTTTAAATGTAAACGTACGCATTTTAAGTTTTAAACGTTTCTGGTTTTTCTACTTTTACAGTCTTGTTCATATAGCTTATTTAAGCTATTTCCTTGTAGATTCCTTAGTATAATCAATCACAAACCCTTTCTTGTCCAAATTCACCCGATCACAAATCCGTTTGATAACAATTCACACCTCGTCGGGACATAACGACCCGGGGAAACCCTATACTTCCACGGAGATTGACTCTAGGCTTTTTGACCTGGTTGACCATCCTTTGGTCAATTAGGTTGACCATTTGGAGCCAACCAAATTTGGCGCCGCTGCCGGGGAGGTGCGCGCGCTATTCTAAACTGTTTTGCGTATTAGTGAATCGGGATATACACTCATTGTATATTTACCCACCCTTGTTCATATTATCTTCTTATTTTCATATAAAAACAAAACAGTTCACAAAAACATTTTAAATTCAGTTTTCAATGAGCACAAAAACACAAAAACATTTTCTTTATCATTTGTATAAAATGTTTTCCAAAAACACCAAAAATATCCTTCTTCACCCTCCTACCCTTTTGATTCTCCATTCCTCACCCTCTATACACTTTTGATTCTTTCTATGTCTCATCCACACCTTCTGATCTGTGAATGGTGTGGTAGTCCTTATAATGGTGGCAATTGCCCCAGCTGTGGCATGGTAGAGTCAGGAAACGGGTCTGTGTATAACCAGAATCCCTATTCCTACCATGACACCACTGATTCATTCCATCAACTACCACACCATGAGACTCAGCAGTTTTACTGTTGTGAGTACTGTGGTGGTTCACACTACAGTTATGATTGTCAATCGGGAAACACGCTTGTCTATGAGCAGTTTCCTGATAACGATTATGACTCTAGCACATACAACCCACAACCACATCAGTTTTACTGTTGTGATTACTGTGGAGGTCCACACTTCAGCTCCGATTGTCAAACAAGGAATCCATTTCCTTGTAACACTTTTGACACATCGTATTATGACGAACCTCCATCTCCACCAATTCCTCAAAGTCTTCTCCTTGATCTTTTGGATTTAGTGAAAGACTTAAAGGAATAACACATACCCCAGATAATCCAAAACAAAAATCGATGGAAGAATTGTTAGCTGACGAACAGGCTGCTAAAATAAATTCCCAAGATGCTTATGAAAGATCTATTAGGGAATCAATAGCAAAAGAAAAAGCAGCCAGATCTAGCTCTCGATTTCGTTTCATTCCTGATGACAGTGATGATGAGGATATCCTTGATATTCTTAAATTTTACAATGATTTATCAGATGAGATACCATCAGTTGAGATTCCATCTCAACCCACTGTTATCACACCCGAGGTTCCCACTCATTCTCTGAGCATGGGGGACGAGCATCTTGACACTGTTCCTGAAAAGGAATCGGATGAATTCATAAAGTCTAGTGTTGAGAACCTTGTCTCAATCCCAAGAGAGTCACAAGGAATTCTTGATCATTTGTGTGATATCCCTCCTCGTCTTGTCTTCCCGAGTGATCACGTTGAGATGTTCTCCGATTCTACTGATGACGATTCGTTATCTTGTGGAGACATTGTTTTTATGGAAGAATTACCTTCTGAGCTAGTTAGCTTAGAAGAAGAGAATGATGATATTGACACGGAAATCAAGGATGAAGCACTTTGTGCAACATTATTGAATGTCGATCTCCTCATTTCTAAAATCAAGGCTTTCAAAAAGAAACCTATTTCATCTCCTATCCCTATAAAGGATAGTGACATTTTCTCCGATGATCCTATTCCGGAGTTTGAAGCCTTTACTTTTGATCATATGGGAGAGAAGATTAGTGGCAGTACCACTTCTCATTCTCATAATTCTCTCCCCGAGTATGATTCATTCACCTTTGAGGAGTTCTCCGGTGAACTCACTCATATCATATCTCCACCGGAGTATGATAACTTTTACTTTGATATAGACAAAGTTGATCTTTGTTTTCCGGAGGGAAATATTCTCAACCTTGAGAATTTGATTGATATCAAAATCCCAACCCTCCCACCCATAATATGTCTAGATCATACGAGCTTAAATGATGAGATTCATGATACACCAATTATGGATTCTCTTTCTGATGATGATGACTCTATCTTGATTGTCATCAAGATCTTTCTTCCTTTCTTCACCTATCGGGTGACTTCTCTTGTTCTTCATTCCTTCGGGAATGAAGACATTATCTTTGAACCCGGCATCACCTCTTATAGTTTTTACTATTTTAAGCTGGGTACTTATCTCATCGGTGTGGAACTTTCACGTGCTTCAAATGTTTGTCCAAACATCTTGAATGAAAGTCCGATGGAGATTGTCTCTTCCACATTTCGCTTCCCCAAGGACCAATGAATTCAGGGTCGAGTCAAGCTAGCGACTCGATAAACAAAAACAGTAGCATGTACTTAGGGTTTTCACCCTAAGTGTGGGGGAGTTACCCCTGTTGTGGTTACAAATAAAGTGAAAAACAAAATGGTATTTCCACATTTAGCTTGTAATGTTGCCCTTTTACGTTCTAAGAGTCGGCATAATAGCCGGGACTTTGAATATTGAGGACAATATTCATTCTAAGTGTGTGTGTGTGTGTGGGGGGGGGGGGTATTTCGCTATTCTAGCGAATTTTATCACATTTTACTATCTTATACCCCTGTTTTTGGCAAAAATTAAAAAAAATTTTCACTTGTGCTTCAAAATTTTTGTGGTTATCAGTTTGCCATGTCTAAACGACAAAAGGATTGGCTAATCCAGGAGCAAACGGCTCTTGGTAAAGATATATCAAATCCGTTTATGGCTTGCAATTTGCCCAAAATTGTATGGTATCTCAACTCGCCATATCCTAAAAAGTGAATGAGTTGGCTAGCCCGCAAGATTATGGCTTGTGGTAAAGGCAGTGGAAAAACCATAATTGGTAATCAGCTCACCAAGATGTTGACTTTGTCCATCAAGAGTTGGCTAGTCCAGAAGCAAACGGCTTTTGGTAAAGACGAATCAAATCCGTTGATAGCTGGTGGTTTGCTCAAAATCACATGGTTATCAAGTGGACCATAGTTCTTACTTGAACTGATACATTTGGCTACTCCAGAAGTAATGGCTTTTGGTAAAGATATTAAAATCCATTAAGTTTTCAACACAGTTTATTGCTAGGGACTAGCAATAGTTTAGTGTGCGGGATTGATGAGTGCTCAAACACTCATCATTTTTGGTCAAATCGGAACTGCAAAACATACAAAAACACTCAAATATGCATCAAAATACTAAAAATATTTCAAAATTGTGTTTTATATGTTTTAGATGCAAAATGAGTAAAAACAGATGAAAAACGTATAAAGTTTGCAAAATTGGCAGTTTCAGTCCCCCAACTTTCATAAAATGTCAAAACTAGTCCCTGGTCATTCAAAACATGAAAAATTATCACCAAAGGTCATTTTAAAATCATAAGTTGTCATATTTAGTCATTTGGTGAAAAATCTCAAAAGTTTTGGAAATTTACAAGTTTAGTCCCTCGAGTTTTAGAAATTGGCAATATTGGTCCCTGGTAGGATATTTTTGGAAGAAAAATCATTTTTGGTCCTTGGAAAGTCAAAGTTATCACAAATAGCCCTTGGATCATAAGTTTGGGCAATTGACAGAAAAAGTCCCTCAACTTTTGAAATTTACAAAAATGGTCCTTGGGTGTTTTTAAAATGAAAATTTTATTTGTGGTCCTTGTACTATTAAAAGATGGAAGGAATGACCCTTGGGATTATAATTTGGAAGGTGGAAAAATTCAGCCCCTGATGTTTCAGTTTTTACAACTTTGGTCCTTGTGGTGTTTTAAGTTACAAAACAAACGGACCCCTAAACAAACAAAACCCAAATACCAAACCAACACCCTAATCCAGCCCACATCCTAATCCTAAGCCCAACCACAAACCGGCCCACTCCCTAATAATATTTACTCCTTCCCCGTTTTTATTTAACCCAGGGTCAAACATCAAAGTCAAACACCCTCCACCTCTGCCACAGCCTGCAACCAGCCCCCCTCCTACTCCACTTTTTCCTCACCTTCTCCCACTCCATGTTCCCCCACCTCAAACTACTATCCAAGATGCATTAATTGCATTATCTTCCTTTTACTCAACCCTAAACTGACAAAATCATGTTGGCGCCAAAAGCATGTTCAAAGGTCAAGATTAAAAGAAGCAATCCAATGGTCAAATTAAGAGTTGGGAAAGCACTTGTGGGTCACCAAAACCCTAGGGACTCACTATAAAAGAAAGAAGAAAGAGGCAGAAGAGAGTAGTAGAATTTTAGTGGTTAAATTAGATTTTAGTGTAATTTAGTTTGATATAATTAGTGTAATTCTTATTGTTTTTCAAGTTTACTTTCACTATTGTACTCTTTAAAAATTCAGTTTAAGGTAATTTCAAGTGTTGTTTTCATTTTAGTTGTGAAATTTATTTATCATTAGCCTTAAACTGCCATATTCAAATTACCTGTTTTTTTAGCTTGTTTCTTGTTCAACAATGCTTATTTAGGTTAGTCACAGCCTTTGCAATTAGCTTTTTACAAGTTTCAGCTTTGCAAATGTCCCTTTTAGTTTAAAAAGCTCAAAAGTTGCCCCTAAAGAAGTGTTTGGATCAGGTCCATGTGCTAAGTCCTTATTGTTGTTTTGCTGTTTATTTTGCATAAGTAGACTGCAGCAGTTGTATTTAGGGTAGTATGAGCATAAACCACTAGGTTCTTTCTTTAATTAGTCAAAGTTAGCTTCTTTGATCATCATCTCATTCACTGTTAGAATATAAGAGTCCTAATCGTCATTGTTAGCTTTAAACCTTGTTGTTATTGCTTAGTTTAGTCTTAAAATAACGTATAACAGCTTTCTAAGTCATTTGTAGCCAGTAGAAATTCACATAAGTCAAGCTTCTCATATTTCATTAAAAAGTCAAAGGTTCATGTTTGGCAGTTTTCCAAACATTGGAGGCATTATTGTGAATTTTGTGTGGGGATTTAGCCTTTAAGATTTTTACATGTTAGAATGTACTAGCTTATCTCTAGGAACCCACATTGTTCTTATTTTTTAGAATTTTATAAGTGCTTATTTCTTTGGCTTAAAGTACCCTGCAGGGGGAGTGATCTCCCCTGCACCACAGACCTCAGCTCCTAAGCCACTTTCAATTGCTTGCCCTGTCCTCAATAGTGGGACCCACAAGTTGATTATTGGCTTTTTGAAAAGCCATTAAGCCCGGCTTCAAGATTCTGAGCTCATTTTAAGCTTATTTCCTCATTTACTAGGGCTGCTTGTGACTTGTAGTTTGTCCCATCTCACCCCATATACTGAGTCATCAGTGTAGGGTGTCATGCTCATAAGCTCATTGTGAGCTTATTGGTGGATCCAATGGTGAGATTCTTGGTTCTTTGAGTAGCCCTTGAGCCTAGCTTGTTAGTTCATAGGTTTAACTTCATTTTCTAGCTTATTGTATAAGCTAATTTTGGCCTTCAAAGTGTCCCATAACCTGTTTGGTTATTCAAGTTATTTGGATTGCTTATTTAGCCTTTGTGGCTTATTCAGTGGTTGTAGCTTGTTGATTTAGCTTCATTATTGTTCCTTTCAGTTGTTTGTACTTTGTTTTCTAACTTGTGTACTCTGTGTGGCTTATTGTGTGTTTATTCAAGCTCTAAACATCCTTTTCAAGCCAATAAGCCAACTGTTGGCTCATTAAGCTTGTTCCCAGCTTATTTTTGAGTTCCACTAAATCAACTTTCACAAAAGTTGGTTAACTTCAGTTGTTAAATAGCTCCATAAAAGAAAATTCCAGAAAAAACAATTTTAATTTTAAGTGATAACTTCTATTTAATGTAATTTAAATTTTTAATTTTCCTTTTTAGATTTTTGTTAAGCACTTAGCATTTCTATATTTTTCTTAAATTCCTTTTATGTTAAAGTAATTTTAGTAATTTTTCTAGATTTTAATTTTGTCATTTAGTATTAATTAGATTTAATATTAGTTTTATTACTTATTAATTAATAATTAAGTAACACATAGTTTTCATATTTTTCCTAGCTTTTATATACTATAATATAATTTTAGGAATTTTTCTAGAATTTCTACTGTTCATCTTCTAGTTTTTATAATTTAAATAGTTTAATTAGTAATTAATTAATAATTAGTAAAATAGTGTAAAAATATGTAAAACAAACTTTTTATAATTTTTTAGGATTCCTGTGATGGTTAATTAGGTTTATAAAATTTTTTCTTGATTTTCTAAGTCTTTTTAGTATTTTTAATAATTTAAATTATTTTAATTAGGTAATTAATATTTAATTAGTAATTAATTAATAGAAAAACCACAAAAAGACAAGAAGACATATTTTTAATTTTCAAACTTGTTTTTAGTTATTTTTTAATTTTAGAAATTTAATTTTCACTTTTCTAGTATTTAAATGATATTATATTATATTTAAGTTATTTAAATATTAATAATTAGTATTAAATAGTATTTAATTAATATTAAATAATTAATTAGTGTAAAAAATTATTTTCTTTTTCTAAAAATTTTCTTTTGTCCTTAGGTTTGTAAAAGAAAGTCATTTTCACCCCCTGGGGTTTTTAGATTCCAGTTTTCACTTTGTATTTTGTACGTTTACGTTATTTTAAATGTAAACGTAAGCGTTTTAAGTTTTAAACGTTTCTGGTTTTTCTACTTTTACAGTCTTGTTCATATAGCTTATTTAAGCTATTTCCTTGTAGATTCCTTAGTATAATCAATCACAAACCCTTTCTTGTCCAAATTCACCCGATCACAGATCCGTTTGATAACAATTCACACCTCGTCGGGACATAACGACCCGGGGAAACCCTATAATTCCACGGAGATTGACTCTAGGCTGTTTGACCTGGTTGACCATCCTTTGGTCAATTAGGTTGACCGTTTGGAGCCAATCAATAATCGTGGGAGACAATCCCACGATAAGCCTAACGGTGTTTGTTTGCTTTCTTAGTGCGCAGGTCTCAAGCATTAAGATCTGATTGGTACGAGAACAGAAACTCAAATAAGGAACGCCCAACTTTTGTATCAATAATAATGATGGAATAGGTTAAGAAGTTTGATGGTTCATAACTAACTAGTTTGTTTATTGGTAAGCCCAGAGAAAAAAAAAAAAAATGAGACCGTAAAAACAAAAACCAAAAACAAGCGCTTCGTAATTTTCAAAACCTAAAGTTTCGGCTTGATCTTTGGTTTTAACTGAACACCACCCCATGCTAAGCTAACCCCCGCTTTGTAAGTTTACAAAAGTAAATCAGTTAGTTTCTAAGAATCTAAGGTGTCACGCCATTGAAATTGAGTTTATATCCTATATATGCTCTTATTACCAAAAACCTTTTTAACCAATAAACATCTGATTGGTGAATTATGACATATATTTTGAATCACTCTTAAAAGATTGTTATCCCTATAATGCATACTGATACACGCCAATGGTTACACAGTCACGTATGATGCCTGCTATATCATGAAATGCTCCTCGTGTCACCGCAACAACACCATCCAAAAAACCAATATTAAAAATCGCTACTAACTTCAACGATCAACGATTAGTATCCAAGAAAGTCAAATATGACACCCAACCAACAAAAATTTCAATGGAAAAAGAGAACATAAACTTGTGGGGGAGAACAAATTAATAGCAAAGAAGAATTTTAATTTAGTTTAATATATAGGCGGTTGTATAATTCCAGGTAGCATTTGTATTATTCAGTGATGCAGTAATGATGTATTAATTGTTAGAGACGTATAATTAAGAAGAGGAAGAAAAACTTAGGGCTCTCATGCATATAATGATAACTAGCTTATAGACCCGTGGATTCACGGGGTTTTTAAAGAAATTATTCATTAAGAAGTTGAGTGTGTGGATAAAGTAATAAACAACAACGAATGTACATATGTTCCATAATAATAAACGTCCATGCATCGTCGTCTATAAATGTTCTTCACAAGCAAATGTATGTAAGAAGCAAGCCTCCTTCTAATGAGTTCCCTATGAATGCAAATGCAAATGCTGCAAGAGCCATTAATACATCAATATGAACTTTTCCACCAGCTATATCCAACAGTGCATCGTATGATGCCGATATCTGACATGCTTTTTGTTGTCCAAGTTAATATTCAAATATGTGGAAAGCGACACCATGAACTGTTGGCGGATGTCCAACTCTGAGAAAGGAATCCACATCAACTGAACAAAAGTTGGAACATCTGAAGCAAGCATCTTCATATACTTCCCGTCAACTCCTCCAACATCTACAAAAAGCATGTCAAATTGATACAAATAAGAATCATTTATCGTAATCAAAGTTAAAACTTTGCATGACAGATTCGTAATGGTTCCAATTTCATTTAATTATAAATGGGTAAAATTGGGGCTTATGAATTAGTCGGTTTAAGTATGTTTGATCTTTAATGGGTGTCGAGAGTAAAATCTTTTAAAAAGCATATTTAAAAGAAATGGGTCAAAAGTCACCAAAAGTGTATTTTCCGTACACAAACCCTCCAATTTCTTGATAGAATTACGCTATTATTGAGATAATATAACTTCTTGACGCACCAAGTATTAACTTAGAAAATCAAAACTCTGGACAAAAGGTGTTTTGGGTCTACACGACCCGTTCCAAAATCATCTGTTTTGACCCGGACCTATTTTGACACTGTAACATAACCCAGCCGACGCCCCATATGCCTATCTAATAATTATACATAATCAGAATATGAATTAGACGATAACCTTCAAAATCAACATAATACTCCTTGTCATCTCGCTTCATTGTAATATATACATTGCAGCCCAGTCATGTTTGATCCCCACGTTCTCTAGAAGCTTCCTAGAAACAGCATAAGGAACAACTATCGGTTCCATTTCCCACATATTTCAATCTTCATTAAACCAAGTCTTCGACAACACTCTATCACGGTCCAAAATAAATCCATGAGGTCATACGAAAGTAATTTAGAAAAAGAAATCATCTTAGAAGATAAAATGTCTATACTTGACAGTAGCATAGAAATTGATCTAAAATGTGAAATGTGTCAAGATTACAAAAATGATATTAAGAAAGCAAATGAGATGGCTAACATTCTATCTAGATTTGAAAAGATTTCTAAGTCACTTAAAAACTTGCTAAAGAGTTCCAATTTCTTTATAGAATTACGCTATTATTGAGATAATATAAATTCTTGACGCACTAAGTATTAACTTAGAAAATCAAAACTCTGGAAAAAAGGTGTTTTGGGTCTACACGACCCATTCCAAAATCATCTGTTTTGACTCGGACCCATTTTGACACTTTAACACAACCTAACCGACGCCCATATGCCTATCTAATAATTATACATAATCATAATAGGAATCAGAAGATAACCTTCAAATCAACATAATACTCCTTGTCATCTCGCTTCATTGTAATATATACATTGCAGCCCAGTCATGTTTGATCCCCACGTTCTCTAGAAGCTTCCTGGAAACAACATAAGGAACAACTATCGGTTCCATTTCCCATATATTTCTATCTTCATTAAACCAAGTCATCGACAACACTCTATCACGGTCCAAAATAATTCTTTCCTACAACAATAAATTTCTCCCTCATCCTACAAATTAACTCAGATGTGAAACAAAAATACAGTGATTAACAACTTTTTTCTGGAGAATCCTTACATGTCTCTAAGCAACATACTGTTTTCCAAGTTCAATGTTTTCTAACAATTCAGATAATAAACAACCTCCACCATTTCCACTGAGCATATCTAAACAAAGATTGATTGATCTTCACCTGCAAAAGATGAACATAGCAATTAAAAAACAACCTATATAATCTAACCAAGTTCCAATTTATAATGTTTTGCATTTAAGCAAGCAAAATCACAGATAAAACACAATGGTATCATGTCCATTAGTAGCGCAACTTAAACTATGGTTACATTAATAGTGCGTGGCAGTTACTATTCAGCATTATTTACATCAACTCAAATATAACAAATCATCTTCTACATATACCTCTCAGAATCATAATACCACATTTCTAAAGTTCGAGCGTTAAACATTAGCTATCTAATCTATTAGGCAATTAAGCATGCAAAATCTCACTTAAACTCAACAAAATCATGAAATCAGCAGTCCAACTTAAACTACCGTCACATTTACGCTACGACTGCATACATAATGCATTTAAGAAAAGGCATTGGTTTAAACATTTAGTATTCAACATTTCATGGATATGGTATGCTAAAAACTATCTGGCCATACAAGAGTATATTTGTACATTTAATACATTTTAGTGGTACACTGGAACTTAATAAAACAGTGTGTGTAAGAAATAACAAATAAACAATAACATAAATGTATCCTCATATCTATCTTGTAAGAATTGGGTACAGAAGATGCATGGCGTATTGGGTACGTATGATGCATTTAATGTGGCAACACCAAAGATCAAGCGATATGGAAGCCTTCAAGATGAAGCTTCACAAAACGAATAGCTTGATTAAATGTGTAACATTATTCGTTCGACACGTGGAAAAGATGGCTCTAACTTAAAAAAACCTACATGTGCTCAACCCACGAAGACCAAAGGCCTCACGGCAGAAGCACACTGCCACAATATGGTATGTAGTGTTGACAGGTTCTGACGTGGGAGTTTATATGAACCTGCATCAGCATATCCCAAATAATAAAAAGAAAATATACTTAGTATAGACATTGAGCGAAACTGAAACTTAAGGCAATAGGCTTTGAAAGAAGATACCAACACGAAAGCAATAACAAAGATCATACACATCAACACTCATTCAATTAACTATATATGCATTGTGTTACACTGTTACCACTCATTCAATCAGATTCTTTATAGAAATTCATAATCTAGTTTTCCAAATTTGTTGTTTTTACTTAAAACTACTATATTCATCATTTATTAAATAACACAATTACCACTTCCATGACAATTAAAGGGAGAATTGCATATATATCCACTAAAACTCAAAAATTTGCATATTTCCCTAAGATACAAGTTTTCAATGCATGATGTACAATGCAATTTAAGCATGTTTTGGGTATATATGCAAATATGCAAGTTTTAGTGGGTATATATGCAATTGCCCCATAACTATATTTACACATGTAGTAATGTTTAAATTAGTCAAGTAGGCTAGTCAAAAATGTGCAAAAATAATTCCCATAATCCCCGTTATCATACCCTACGATTCATGTTTTTCATTTGATTAAATTACTAAATCAATGCATAGATGATTACCTCCTGCATTTTCATTTGTCATAAACATTCATGGAACATCTTCTATGCGGCCTTTATAAAAATTTGGTAGACATCATAAAAAGTGAATCAAAGGTATCAAATCTACATCAACCATATTTAAAAAACTTAGTAATACCAATTGTTACTGTTGTTCAGTACGCATTTCATGAAGCACGTCATGTGCATAATAAGTTAATGACATACATATGCTAGGTATAAAAAAATATATATACAGAAAATTAAATAGTAGTAAAATAACATAAAAAAACACAAAACTTACCCGTCATAGATTAGGACACGAATAGATGATTGGCTTCTGAAACCTGTCATTATAAAAAAAACAAAACAAAATGTGATATCATTAGTTGTAGTTAAGTCATGAGGAAGAAGAAAATTATTAAAACTAATTCAATAGATGATTAGTGTTACTACTGGATTTCAATCGAAACCTTAAGGGTTTGCATAGAAAAAAAAAAAATTACCAATGTAAAAATGTTGATAGATGAATGACTGGAAAATTATTGTGACCCAAAAAGATTATTGATTGTGTTTGAATCGGTATGGGGTAGAAGAACTTATTGAGTCGAAACTGCTGGTTGTTTATTAGAAAATTGTTACCAATTTTGGATCATTGAATACGTTGACATTAATTTGACAATGAGAATGTTGTCTTTCACTGCACTCAAATCTTTGATATAGCCAGCAACGAAGGTAGCTATTTTTTTTTCCCAATATTTGACAATGAGAATGGGAGGATGTGTTTTGTACATTTAGTGCACAATATGCCTTCATTATATAGCATTGAAGTTCCTAAAATTAGTTATCAAAATAATAAGAATGTATTTAATTTGAACGAATCATGTATTCATATAGCATATATGTTCCTAGAATTAGTCCCCAAAAGCTGCTAACCATCTTTTAAAACATTTACTCAAAATTATTTTTTAGGGTTTTTGTATTTTTAAAAATTAGTTGTTAATTAATCGTGTGCAAGACAACGATTTTTTAGAATGTTGTTATTCGATTCAACAATTAATCAATTAATTCAACAAATAATTAAATAGTTTTGCCAAATTATCAAACAATATAACAATAATAATAACAAAGAAAATTATAAAAAAAAAAAACAACAACTTACAATGTTCTTAAAACCCTTTGACCTTTCTGCATTTATTTAGGGATCACAGAATAGTTTCCATATACAATCGGTTAAAGCAAATCCCCTATTGTTATTTATAACAAATAAGTAGCTCTTATTTTTGGAATTAAGTGGTAATTGACGAAACTAACATAACATTTCTTGCAACATGGATGATTTTGAATGAAGGGTTTATTTTTAGAATTTGTTTTGTAATTAATTTGATGTGTTGTAACCGATTATTATGTGTGTGAAAGAGTATGAAGGAAGAAAAGAGAGTGTATTGAAAGTCTAATGTTATTGAGGTGTTGTACATTCCTTTTTTGTTGACCAATCACAGCTTTGACACATTAGAAAATTAATTGTAGGAGGTGCTTTAAAGGGTAGTACAAAACTCGCGTTTATTATATTAGATAGATTGGTATTGTCCCATCACTCATCACCTTTGCTATAAAACAATATGTACTATTTACAATGCTTGTAAAGCAAGCTAACCAGCAGTACTGTATGATAATAACATTATTATTTGAACTAACTAATAATATCGATTAATGGTGATGTGCATGCATATAGCCAACTTTGGTACGTGTTCAATATGCTAATTCTTGATCATATCATTTCAATCGACGAATGTTTATGAAGTCGACGTGGGCTTTCAGAGTTTTTCTTTACAAGCCATGGAAAACTATTTTGTCGAGATGGATTCGGGAGGCTCTGAACTTTTCCTAAACTTCGGTTTGTTTCATTTGGTTTAAGTTCATCATCCACCTCTTGCATTTCTATTTTGGCTTCGAAAAGATGAGCTGAACCTTCTTCCTCCATCTCCTCTTTTGATTTTTGTGATGAAGACTTATTTTTATACATTCCATAGATTATTAGTTGCGCCAATCCAAGCACAAATCCGATTCCATTTGGTACCTAAAGAGTGAAATATCATATTCGTTGGGCTTTTAATTAGGTCATTATCGTTAATATCAACTAAGGACATTTTGGAAATTTTCACAAATTATGATTATATGTAAGTTGAACGATAAACTTACTCCAATAAAGATGTCTCCTACGAGCAGTGCATAGGTAGCCCATATACCGCCGTTGAGAAATTGAAAGAACGAGAGGAAAAACGGCATGTATTCCACACTTTGTGTCTTTATTACTGTTGTCTGTTACATATATGATACCAAAATTAACTATGTACCATCCTATATAGTTGCCAACATACATTACAATTTACAAAGTAATATTCTAAGAAACCGTTTACTCTAGCCCACTTCAGTGCTTTAACTTTTTAGATGTGCGATGCTCATTTACGTAAAACGGTCATGAGTGCTTTAACTTTCTATATATGTGCGATGATCATTTACGTAAAACCACTTGCAGGAAATAATCTTTTCAGAAATCATTTCCTTTTCTAAAAACATCCAGTTGGTAATTAAGAAAACGTAGTTTAAATCACCATTGAAAACATCATTTTTGTGTGCATAAAGTAAAATTGACGAAAATATGTTAGCATATGGACATAAAGCAAAATTGACGAAAACATGTTAGCATATATATATATATATGTGTACCATGGCTGATAGAGGTGATGCATACATGCCAATGGTTAAACCGGAACATATGATGCCAGATATCAGAAGTCGTTCACTACCATGAAATGCTCCTAGTGTCACCGCTACAACACCACCAAGAAAACCGATATTCAAAGCAGCTACTAACTTCAAAGATTGCTTCTGAAATGTTAAAATAATCTCAAAGTACTAATAAGAAAAATATAACACTCTGAAAAATGAGTTTGTTGAAGTCAAAACAATTTACCCTTTTTTGTTTTGGAGCATAAATGAGGAAGATAATAACGTATATGAGTTGAAAGATTGATCCAACGGCATTAACAGTCACAACAAGCAATCCACCCGGCTTCATTAGCCCGTAAAACGTCCATAAACTTGTGGTTAACAATGTTGTTATATATGGAATTCCTTTGTAATCTTCAGTTGATTTGTTTTTCACTACACGCTTAAACGTCCCTCTACATTCATTTCATATATACTTAGCAAAACTCAATAACCAAACTTTCATACTCATTTTGACAAAAATAAACACAATACCTTAATTACAATCAAATAAATATATTCATGTCAAATCTGCTAAAACTTGATATAAAACCACAAGTACTACTTACATTGGTGAAGCAAACATGAGAATTGAAATCACATTACCTGTAACATAACACAACAACACATAACAATTATCGCAAAAGATAACGAAAAAACATGGAAAAACTATATGTACTTAAAATGAGATTAGACCAATAATTCCAAGAATGAAGCTAATGGTGATAGCCATGGGAGCTAGATAGGGAAATGTGTGGGAGTGTGGGTGAGTGTGTCTGATTTAGAGACTTGGTTCCACTAGTTTGCTTCGGAAGAGATCCACGTTACATACATACTTCTTGTGGTGTCGACAGTAGATTTCCTATTTTTTTTTTTTTTTTTTTTTTTTTTTTTTGGCATCTTTAGTCATGGCTTTTAAGACGTGTTTTTAAACTTTCTTTTTCTTTTTTCTCCATGTGCATGTTGTTTTCATGACGAAAATAGTTGTGGTACTTGTATGGTTGATATACAACACACTATCACCTAAAATATGTTTGATTTTGTACATTGAAGTTCAAATGTACACATCAAATTTGGCTATAATAAATGGCATTATGGTATTTGGTACATTCGTAACTAAAAGTATAGCTTTAGTAGCAATTTCTGTTGAAATAAAATGACAACGCGTACACAGATCAACACCATTAACTCATTAAGTATAACGGTCTATTCTGACCATCAATGACGGGGGCGAAAAATTAATTACTAGTTTAGAGGAGCCAAACTAATTTGGAGCAGTTGTATTGTAAATATAAACTGCTTTAACTGTTTATATATTGAGTGTCTCAATCAAATTTATAAGTGTGTTAATCACTTCCCTTTACATATTAAAGGCCTATCTGGTTTGTATGTGGATTTCAGCTTATGAGGATTTGAATTTGGATTTAATATATAAGAGTGAAAACAATATTTAATAATATTAATTATTTTATATAATAATTTTGTAATTAAAAAATATTATTATTTAAAATAAATGTAAAGAGAGATGAGAGAAAAGTGATACTTCGTACATGAGACCCACTAAAAATATCAATACCTACTAAAACCCACCCATTTACCTATCTTTCAATATTTGATTTGGGTAAAGATCCTCTCAAATTATTTATAAACATTATAGGTCATGTTATGTTTAATGTGAGGAGGAAATTATAAGTGGGTCCCTAATCTCAATTAAAAGAAAGTATTTATCTATTTTACTTGTTCATGATTAGTCAACATGACCTATCATGTTAAAACGAACTTTAGTGAATCTCAATCCATTTGATTGATAATTCCATTCATCTTTCCAAAATATGCAACCAAACAAATAATAGATCTCAAATCAAATCAAAACTTACACCAAAAGTTCATACTAAATGAACCCTAAAAGTTTCCTACAAATTATTAATGTTAGGTACTTACTTATTTTTTATATTAAATAACAAGCTCACTTTCAAATTTTTCTTTCAAAAATTAATACTCCATCCATCTCAAAATAATTGTCAGGAGACAAACAACACAAAGTTTAATAAAAGTGGAGTCACTTTATTTTTCATTCACTCAAGTAGAATATTCCCTCATTATATTCTATAGTTTTTACTAAAAAAGGTAAATGGGCAATTTTTTTGAGACATCCATTTTAAAAAATATGGACAATTAATTTGAGACGGATGTAGTATCTTTTAAATCGTTAATCGTTAAGCGAAAAAATTTATAACATCGCGACTAGTATTTAATTATGTTTTTATAGACGGGCATTTTGATATACTTTCAATAATTTTTTTTGGTTCTTTTCTTCCGTTGTTAAATGTATAAATAATCACATGTGATTCAACACTAATTTGAATATTTAAATATTTAAACATGTAGTAAAATAAAAATAATTTTTTATACAAAATTCTAAAAGATTTACCTTTTTTATTCTGGTAACTAGACATGCATAGTTTTTCAACCATATATAACACATTATATTTTGAATTGTAAAATTAGTGCAGTTAATTTGTCAAAATTATATAAAAGACATAAAATCACATGTGATTTTGCCAAACGTGATCTTAATCACATGTGATTTTTACTACGTCACATGTGATTATAGAAGTTTCATAAATGAGCTGTTAAAATCTATAATTCAAATACAGTGTGTGATATATTGTTGGAAACCATGAATATATGTTTTCTTGTGCAAAAAAAACGAGAAAAGTCTTTGATTTAAACACAAATACTTATGCCAACTTTAGTACATGTGATATGACATGTGATTTTCAAGACTAAATGAAAAAAGTAAAAAAAAAAAAAAATGAAAACAAAATTCGTAGAAAATATATGAAATTGCCCTTCCATTGAAAAAAAAAAAAATACTCGTCGTAGAATTTGTTTTGCCTAACGATTAACAATTCATAAAATATTTAAATTATAAAATTTGGACATAATTATATATTTTTATTTAAAATATTATTTAATTACCCCCTTTTTTCTCAACAGGAAAATAAGTGGCTGAGATTTGTCTATTAGTATGCAAAAATAGTTTAGTATGTAATGATCCTTCCTTAATTTGTTCTATAACTTTTTATTTCACACTAACTCATTTAACAAATTACATAAAAAAAAAAAAGGAATTGAGGGGCCAATGACCCAAGTATGCCCTATAAATGTTCGATAAACCAGTGAACAACATTTCAAGACAGTCTTTTGTACATATGAATTAGGTATAAGGAGGCTTTGAGTTCAGGCGGGGGGCGGGGCGGGGGAGGAAGCAATAGTGATAACATCACGACTCTTACAATGAAAAGTCATCGATAATTTTAGACATTGCACCCTCATACCAACAACATGCTAAGACAATTTTTTACTTATCCAGGATTGCATGTGTCACATTTAAAACAAAATTTCCTAAATACTCTAAAAAAATTCATTGAAAGACTATTATTTTTATGCATAATAAGAGACAAACCCCAGCCACTCATTTTATAGTAGAAAAAAAATGGAGGGGGGGGGGGGAGATTAATTAAGGATATGTTTGGTAGGGGAGTCGGAATAAATGAATGAAATGTCTATAATTGTTAATGTTTAGTCATGTATATTGGTTTCAGATTTTTGAATAAAACCATAATATTAGCCATACTCAAAACACCTTTATTGGGGTGACTTTAGAATCATTTCATAATTTCATGTACTTTTTTTAATCTTCTTCACCATATGTGTTTATTCTTACTTTAAAATTTTAAACTTACTCATTCAATCTTGTTCTTTGTCTACCAAGTTGTATCACTATCACTTTAGATCTGTAAGTTGATTAGCTCACCATCTTTGATAGGTCATATTCTCCCATCATCATAGTGTTTCTAGAACATGATGGAGTATTATTATTTTTCCTTCTTCTTACTTGGTTAAAAGTTCTTAACTTTACCAATAAAATCTTGTTCATTGTTAGGCTCAGTTTAATTTGAGGAAATAATTTACTTAATAAAAGTTCACAAAAATTATCCAACTGATAGCATATCCATCGTTGAAAAAGGTTGAAACTACAAAGGATGACTATTACTAATCAATAATCATCAGTAAAGTTGGATGGGTAATAATTCTATAATAGAGTTAGAGATTTTGATGGTGGGGTCAATGAAGATAAAACCCATATCCAACAAATGAAACCAAATATTGAAATGAAATCCTTAAGAGGACCCATTTGGTACACGGGTGTAAGTGGGTTTTGAATCTAAGATCCTTTAATCCATTGTTTGGTATATTTTATATAGCTTTGACATAATGTTTTGAGTTAAAAATTTCAAGCCAACCTACCTTTGTGGGTTTTCATGAATCAGACGAATCAAAAATTTCTTTTATTTGAGATGTTTTCCTGCTACGTATTATTCATTTGTTCTTATTTTTTACTTTTTTTTAAATTTATTTCAAACAAATGTATAAAATATATTAAGCATGTAGGGGTGAGCAAAACTGACCGCAGACCAGTCCAGGCCGAACTGAGAAATCGGCCCGAACCGGACCGAACTTATTTGGTCCGGTCCTCGATCCACACTTTACCTCATGTTCGGTCTTTGGTCCGGTTTGGTCTTACGAACAACCGACTATTTTGCCTTCTCGGACCGGACCGGATGCACTCGGTCCGGTCCTCGGTCCGTGGTTTTTGGCTAAAGTAGTCTAGGTCCGGTCCGGGTTTTTTTTAGTCCAGTCTAGGTTTGACCCGATGCTCACTACTATAAGCATATTTATAATTTAAATGTTATTAAATTTCTCTCCCCTTCATTTCTTTCAAACATATACCATATTCAAATCTAATTCCAATTCCATTTACAAGCCAATGGATCTTCGTATCATTCCATCTTAGTATCAAACATATACCTATTGTGATTCTAAAACTTGTATCAAACGCACCCTAAACTTTTTTAAATCAAAACCTTTGCATATCTCAAGAACCATAAATTGTTGACCTGCATAAATTACACAATATCGACGAACATTTAATTATCTTTTAAGAGAGGGGAACTTTCATATACTTTTGACAATTTTTTATTTTATGTTTATTATCTTTATTTTGTTATTCTTGTACAATATTTTACTTGACATATCACATGTGATATACATTAATCTGTAAGTTCAAACACTCAAACATGTTGTCGTAAAGTGACCGTATACTCCAAATGATTCAACGTTTTTTGGCATTAAAAAAGACATGTCATTAGCTTTTTCTAACTATATATCACACATAATTAATGAACTTCCAAATCAATGTAGTTTATTTATAGAAGTTAAAGAAACTAAAAGACTTTTTTAGAGTCAAACTGTTTGATGTATCACGTGTGATATAATAGTAATTTCTAAGTTCGAGCACTCAATATAATGTCGTAAAATGAGGATATGCGTTTGCATAAAACTCCAAAAGATTCACCATTTTCTGCATTAAAAACTATATACCCTTGGCTTTCCAACCATATATCACACATAATATTTGAACATTTAAATCAATACGGTTTATTCATGCAAGATGGATTAAATAGAAATATACAAACTCACTTGATATATCACATGTGATATAACAATAATCTGTATGTTCAAATACTCAACATGTTGTCGTAAACTGAACATAAGTATTTGTATACAATTCCAAAAGATTCATTTACGACAACATGTTCAGTTCTCGAATCTACAATTTAATGTTATATCACATATGATATATCAAGCGAGTTTGAATATCAAGAAAAAAGTTCATTTATTTTCTCCAACTTATGTGAATAAATTGTATTGGTTTGAAAGTTAAAAAATTATTGTGATATATGGTTGGAAAACTAATGATTTGTATTTTTAATTGCAAAAAAATGGTGAAATCATTTGGAGGTCTACACAAATACTTATGCTCATTTTACGACAGCATGTTGAGTATTCGAACTTAAAGATTAGTGCTATTTCATACGTGATATATCATGTAAACTTCTGTATCGAAAATTCAAAGGACAAAATGTTTGTCAAAAGTTTATGAAAGTTCTCATCTTTGAAAGATAACTAAATGCTTCTCGTAATCATGTAATTTGTTTCGTCTGACGATTAACTAACGGTTTTAAAATATATTATTTTCAAACAAGAAGCGTGAAAGAATTTCAAATTAAACAAGAGAAGTGGTAGGGATGATAGTGTGTTTTTATTTTAGTTAAAAATAAGTTGCTATAATTGGTCGCTCAATTCCTAGGTTTTTCATGGTTTCTAAAATAAAGCACATAAAATATTTTATAAAAACTTATGAGATTAATTATTGCATGGTAACTTAATAAACTTTTAAAGAAAGTTCTCAGAGGAAAAAAATGATGTTAGAATATATAGAAATCGTTGGATATGCATAAATAAGGGTTTAGACTAATAAATAGCAATTAGCTTTTCTCAAAGTCTTGTTTTGATACGTGTATTATAAGTGTTTTATAAAGTTTACAAAGTTTCAAAAAAATGTTTTATTATGTTCTTTTTATATTTTGTTTTTGTTTTAATATGTTTTTTTGTAACATGTAATGTACTAAAATGGAATAGTGACACATGTCACATTTTGAGGTATGAGACGTTGTCAAGATATGCGTATTGAAATATTTCTAAAATTTTTGGATAAAAATTTATAAAATTCTATGCAATATGCCATGGATAAAAGTTTTTATCTTAAAAATAGTTTGTTACCAACTTACTACTTCAATCTCTACTATTTATAAAGAGTTTGTCTTTTCTTGAAATTTTAAATCTTAAAACTTAAATTAATGTAGTTTATCTAAATTACTTTTAAATATATCTTAAACTTGGCAACTTAAATTATGTAATTTTTTAATCAATTCTAAACTTGACAACGTTTAAAAAACATACACTGTATTAATTTTAAAAAAAGCATGCTTTACTTTTTTCTTTTCTTAAAAGCACACCTTTTGCATCAAGAGTCAAACCACAACACGATTTCGCAAGTATAATTATTTGCCGGTATCACTTTGCGTGGCCTGTTGCCGTATGAACCAAATAAATAAAGGGAAACTGCAAAAAAATGTCCCTAAACTTTGGTAAAATTGCAAAACGTATCCTCTTACGAAAATTTTTGCAAAAAGTATTCCTGACCAGTTTCCATTTTTCAAAAATGATACCTAAGGGGTTACTGTTCATGCAAATTTGGTTTTTTTTTGGCTAATGCTCGTTAGCAAATCCCGTTAGTTAGTCCTCACGTGCGTTGTACGTGAGGGTAATTTCATCATTTCACCTTTCCCGCCTTTAACACACTCCAGCTACCTTATTGGCACGAAAATCGAGGAGGACATTTTTTGTAAATAACCAAACTCTATGTCGTGTTTAACACATTAACATTAACAAATCACACACACATAAACATTCTATCTTCTTTTAACCGATCAAATCACACACCCACAAAACAACACCATCGAAACTTAGCAGGCATGATTCTTCAAACAACACACGTACCAGGTAACAACATTCTGATTTTTACTTCATTCAAACGTTATTTGCATTTTTTTGAATCTTAATCGTTAATGCAATAAACATGTTTGGTAATCAATTTATTTGCGCTTTGGCAATCCTTATATTTACTTAGTTAACTTGGGGGGGGGGGGGGGGGAGGGGTTAGATGGAAAGTTCGTGTAAGGAGAGTCTCAGAATTCCTGTGTGTTGTTGAGGGAGCAAGGTGGAATGATTTTGTCATTCACAACATCACATGTTCGGATGTTGAGTACATACACTTTGTAAGAGAGGGTGAGGATGTGTTTTATGTAACTTGCTACGGTGAGGATGGGTTGGAGTTTCATAATTATGAACCCCGGAATGCTCAATGTTGGAGATGTTTAGTGCCTGTGACAAATACATCTCTGCTTATGCAGTCGTTGTAGGAAGACTTTCTAAGATATCTGAATGGTCCAACCCCTACTGACTCGATCGTAGTTTATGATCGATATGTCCACTCCTTCTTGTATGGGTGTGGTTGGTTGAGACTGGTTTGAGACTTGAATATGAGCCCTGGTCAGTGGATGGTGTTTACTCAGGTTGTCTTGGGGGAGGAATATAATGTTATGTTGTTTGAACCTGATGGAGGGGCCATCACAACTGTGAAGACATACAACACCAACATAGCCATGAATGCCCTCTGTCACCAACCACATAACTATAGTATCTTTTTTTTATTAACTTTATCTACATCAAGTATATGATATCTGTGTAACATTTTGGATTATCTATAACTAACTCATTTTGTATTATTAAATTCAGATTTTGAAGCCCGTCGGATGAACTGGATGTGCAATTGGATGTTTCACACTGTCCTTAACCAAGAAGATAGGGCATTCTACAGAATGCTTACTACATGCTTCTAGAGAGATGGACGACTTGTAAGTGTCTTGAAACTTTGTTCATTTATTCAATTGTTACGCTACAATTTCAATGAGATTACAAACTAAACAACTATCAAACTATAACAGTTGTAACTTACTACTAGCAGCACTAAGTTTTTCTTCTAGCAGCTGTAACTGCTTGGTAAGTTCTCAGCATCTATAATATACACTAGCAGTCTTAACTTTCATAAGCAGTCTTAACCTTCATAAGTAGTAGCAGTAACACACTTGTCACATTTTCCTTGTAATACTTGAGCAGTCTTATCCATACCTATAGCAACAACTTAATAAGCTTTAATTCCTAAATGTGATTAGGTTGAGCTTCAGTTGGATATGTTACCATAAAAAAAACTAATGCTAAGTTTTGTACATCTTGAAACAGACTATACCATCATAAATTGTGCAGAAATACAACTTGTATGGGTACTTTGTCGCTGTTGTGAAGCATCAAAGGATACAGAAAGTGTTCAAAGTACGTGAGAGAATAGTGGTGGTACCTGGTTGAGGCAAGGTGAAGAGGAAGGTGGCAATTGTTTCATCATTTGGTTTCAGGGAGTTGAGGGAGGAAGTCGGCTTTGGTGCAGCTACAAGGGTCCGCTTCTGTCTAACTGATGAAACGCAAATACAGAGCTCTATTCATATAGTTAACAGTCAATAACAAAAGTCAACTACATTACATCTTGCACAATTCTACTTCTACATTACAATATTACATCCTGACTTCTACAACACATTTCCTGCAAACACATAAAAGCAATAACCAGAGCCATTACAACAACACATTTCCTATAAAACACATAAAAGCAATAACCAGAGCCATTACAACAACACATTTCCTATAAACCACTAGCTCGGATTTGTTTTCTTTCCAATCCATTTGCAGAAGTAAGACTTGGTTTTGCAAATAAGACTTCTGATAGTCAAAATCCCTTTGCAAGTATCTTATTTTTTCATTCAAACTACATTTATCTATTTTCAATCCTTTTCCACTTGAATCAACTTGTGCACTTCTTTTTTGTAGTAGTTACTTGGTAATTCAGGATCAAGCCAGTAAAAGGTGCCACATATTGAACCTTACATGTTTAGACATATTAGCATATACCCGAATGATAAACAAAGTAAACATCACTTACATTATAATCATTTATGCAGCCTAAAAAATGTCTTAAAGTAGGATAGATGGTTCATGATGTTTGTTCAATAACGGGTTCCTCATGTTCGCAATGGGTAGGTGGTGGAGGATGACGACTTCGAACTGAAGATGATGATGAAGCCATTACAAATGAATGGGCTATTTTAGGGTTTATTAGGTAGGGTTTGGATGAGTGTTTGAATTGGGGAAGAAGATAAAAGATGACTTTTTTGTTGACTACAAAAAGTTAAGATAACGGATCTTTGGCACGTGATATGGCCCATTTTAGTCAAACCGAATAGTTAAGTTAAGGGACATAATTTGCATGTAAGTAAAACCCTAAACTTCACACTTGTGTATTGTGTCTACCCAATAACTGCACAACCCATCTTTTCCCACTCTAATCCTAGCACACTCCTCTCTTAAAGACCAATAGTCGGTCACTTTTCAGACGATTTTGTACAATGGCTGTCAAGGACTAGAGCAATTTTGTGTTAAACGATGATATGGTAGCATTTATTCAGGCTAAATATGGGGACACTTGGAAGGAAATGGATGAAATGTCTGATGAAATTATTGATGAATTATGGGAATATGCGCACAAAGAACCAGAAGTCTTGAAAGGTAAGTGTATTATTTTCCATTGGTCTGATTTTTGTGTATTAACAATATAGTCTACAAATGGTCATTGTTATGTATTTAGCCCCTTTGTCAATGATACCAATCTGCTGATGATAAGGGAAAGGGGAAACTTGATGAGGGTTGTGAAGATACTCAAAACAGGAATAAGGGGGATGGGAAAGATGATGGTTGTGAAGATATTCAAAACAACAATAAAGGAAACGGGAAACTTGATGAGGGTTGTAAATATACTAAAAAAGGGTTTGTTAGGGTAACCCAACAAAATATGGGGATAGGGAATAAAGGTATGCAGACAATTGTAGAAGTGATTGCCATATCATCTAGTGATGAGGATGAAGAAATGTACATGTTATCCAGTGATGAATGTAGAACCGTAGAGGGGGGGGGGGGGGGGTGAATACGGTCTTTTCGGCTTTTTAGAAGTTTAAAGACTTCAAGCCTCAAAGACCAATAAGTGGTTATACAACAACTTCAACAACCAAAATCACAACTAAAGTATATAAAGCATGTAGAGAGACACCACGATATATACTGGTTCGAGATGGGGGGTTTATACCATCCGTACATCCAGTTGCGAATCTACGACACGTGTACTATTCACTAAGTATAATCCTTATGGTGGATTACAAACCGTATACAACTTCACTCAATCGATATGCACAAAGATCGGTGCTCACTAAGAAGAGCTACTCCCTATAGTATTCCGCCCTTGGAAACCACCCACAAAGACTCGTGACTCGAATTACACTTGGTCACCAAGACCTCAACCAAAACTTCCACCCAGAAGTATCAAACCCCAACTAGATCCCTAATGATCTAGGCTTGGTCACAAAGACACAAGACTTCCCTTACAAACAAATTGAAATAATCAATGTTGTTTCTTTGAATCAAGCCCTAACCTAACCTAGTGACTCAATTATAATCGAAAGGGTAGAGAGAAGAAGACCCTCGACACAATCACAAGATTGGATTAGGTTCTTGTGATTCTTCCATTGCATGGAGATGTGTTCTTTCAATGGATGTTAGTGTGAAAGATTAAGAACACAAGATAGAATTAGAGGATTAGAGAGAAATAATGTATAGAGAAAGAATAATGGCAAGGGGTGAGGAATACAAGAGGTAAAGGGGTATTTATAGGCCAAGACCCAAACTTGGGAAAAATTTATCGAGACAGGCGCGTCACCCACGCATCAATGCGTGGGTAGCGCGCCAGGCGTCTGTTATATTTTTCCCATGTGTTGGGTGTTGGATCTTATAAATACCTATCCTTTCTAAACCCCCAATTGTACTTTACACTAAACCTTAACATTAATCAATCTAAGGTTTACCAACTCAAATAGCCAATTTGGAAAAATGTTTTTGTGAAGTGTTTATAAGAAATCAATTATCAAAGATAGACAGAGCAGAAGAGATAATTGAGTAGGAGTAGAATGGGTATTCCTCATATGGCATAGAAAAGAGAGAAAGAATATGCCATGGGATATTCCTCTAAAGGGAAGAGTGTGAGGAGGGTTAGGTTAAGAAGTAACCATGGTTAGGTTTAGAAAGAAGTGTATAGAGATTAAACCATGGTTAGGTTAAAAGGTGTATCCAAGGGAATGTTCCATCCTTGGTGTGGTTAAGAGTTAACCATGGTTAGGTTAGAAGAAGCATATCCAAGGGAATATTCTATCCTTGGTGTGGTTAAGAGTTAACCAAGGTTAAATGTAGATAACTAACCAAGGTCGGGTTAGAAGAACCATGGTTGGGTTAAGAGAGCATATTCAAGGGTATATTCCTTTTCTTGGAGAGAAAGGATTGGGATGTGAAAGGGTGTATGAATATAAGGTATGAGTTGGATTGTGTAAGTGTGTAAGGGAATAAAGGTTGGATAGTGTAAGAGTATGTAAGAGAATATGTAAGAGTTGGATGTGATGGGGAGCCTAGTGTATGTAGAAGGTGAAATGGTTGTGAGTAGTGTGTGTAAATTTGAATGAAAAAGTATTGAGAGTGTAAGGGAATGAATTGGTTGGATATGATGTGTGTAAGAATGAGTTGTATGTGTAAGGAGTGTGTAAGAGTGATTGGATGGGGAGCCTTGTGTGTGTGAAGAGGGGTATGTGAGTGAAGTGTATGTATTTTGAATGTAAAGGTGTGTGTAGAAAAGAGTGTATGTGAAAGGATGTATGTGTAGAAAAGAGTGTATGTATGTATAGGGCAGAGTATGTATTGGTGTATGAGAAAGGTGTATTGGTATTGTATAAAGTGGGGAATCTTGTGTGGGAGAGTGTGAGTCAAAAGGGTGTTAGAGTGTGTAAGAGGTGTAAGGGAATATGTAAGAAGATGTTGGAAAAGGATTTTTGGGAAGGATTGTGGGAGATTTTGGTAGCTTTATCTTTTGTGATTAAGAAGGTTAAGAAGAGATTAAGAAATAATCTAATTGTCATTAAGAGGAAAAGGTTTAGAAAATTAAGATTATAAGTTGAGAAAATCATAGGTTACTTATAAGTTCAAGTAACACAACGTCGAGAATCCATAGTTTCATAACTCGTGACTTTCCACGACTCGACGTACTCAACTAACACCTTGGTACAAAACAAGTCAAGTGCTTTGCCTTGATGTAAAGCATAACCCATACGGGTAAGGATGCGTTTACGCAAAGAGACCTTGGACTTAGTTTGACCAATAAGGGAGTAAACCCGTTACGTGATTAGAGAAGACGTAAGCACGGGATATGAGCATATGGATGCTTTCACGTGATGTTACGTGAAATATATAAGCTCCCTAAGTTTAGAAAAGCCTTGGCTAGAGGCGAGAGTTAGAAAACATGAGTTGGCACTTTCCCATAAGTGGGTGCTTTTAAAAGTTGGATCTCTCTAATTCCAAAACTCGTTTCGAGTGTTCTCAATTAAGCACATAACATATTCATACCTGTATTGAAAGATCCACATTTGTCGGGTTAGGGGAAAGCCGACTTATAAAATTTGTCTCGACATTCGCAGAACCTTGGCGCGTCACCCACGCGTTGACGCGTGGGTGGCGCGTCAGCAGCAGATATGAATGTTGGGGAATTTTGGCTAACGTTTAATTTGTTATTTTATGTGTTTCGAAGGATTATTTGTCATCATTAAAACACTAGGAGATCTTGATCATGTTGCCTCAACAATCTCTCCCTTTTTGATGATAACAAATAAAATCCGAAAGCAAATAAAATTACAAAACTTAGTGAAGACAAAGCGCGCCTTTGGTGTAGCTTGCGACTTGACCTTGCCTTGTAATTTGGTGAAGCCTTTGTTTCTTTAACTTGAATAGGTCTTCACGCTCTTGCTTTCTTTCTCCCCATTTTGTCGAATCAAAAAGGCGGGACTTCTATTTGAAATGGGAAAGTAGCTTGTTCCATTTGCACCTGAACGTGCTCCCCCTTGAACATAGCTCCCCCTAGATCGTTGCTCCCCCTTGTTCCAAGGCGGGGATCCATGGGTCAAGAGCCTCACCTTTGTGGTTGCCTAGCTACATAAAACACAATAACACACAACAACCAAGCAAGTCTCACATGTGGAAGTCCAAAATGGGTTAGATGACCATTTGAATACTTGCAACATGGGTTAGTCAAAGCATAGCATTATATATTATTACGCACAATTCATCATAACCTACGCATATAATACATATTCAACGCATTGTGTCCCAAATGATGCTAAACATATACATAACACCAACACATAGTTGTTCATAGAACGGATCTATCAATCAAGCAAAAACATATCACCTATTCAAATTAGACCACATAATTTCATATATAAACACTTTAAGAGTGCAAAGTAAGACCGAAATATTCAAGGTGAGATGTGATAGATATCCAATTATTTTTAAGTGCATGTGTGCCTAGACTTAATTTGTAACATCTACACAAGTTACTACCTAGTAACAAGTCATGGCATAAGAGGATTCCTAAGTGAGTGAATAACACTGTGTACCTTCTCCCTAGATTAATTCAATCTTGCAAAGAAAATGCCTATTTGTTGTAAAGGTAACCTCAAAGACTACAACATATCATACTTCTTAGGAATCAAATTAGTCTTAACCCATACAATATTTTTCACATAATTCCTTAGCACTTTGATTAACCAAACTTTAAGAGTTTTGAAAGGAGCAAGCAAGCATAGTCTTTCTAAAGACTCTAAGTGACTCAACATCCTATGTTCCATATCAACCATGAACAATCTTTTCTATGACTCAAATTTGCAATTGGGATTTTGGGAAATGTTATGAAAAATCCAAAGTATTCCTAACTTGTGACCTAAGGGTTCGTTTATACATCTCTCCTAATACTCGTTTTATCGGATTTCCCTTGGCTTTCTTAATTGTCTCGGAATTTCCTTATTATGCACCATGTATGCCTTACTAGTTTTGAGAGTATCCTAAAAATACACTTTCGTAAGACTTTGTGTCAAACTTGGTGATATAATCCTTTGTCTTGAGTATGAAACAATTACTATTTAATTTCCTGAGGTACTCTAGTGATGGTGTCCTACTTCTAAGGATTTCATAGGACATTTTGGTTAAGTATTTTTCCTAGATTAAAGTGTAACATGTGGTATCTAAGGCATGACACCAAAACTTTTGTTAAATGGATTGCTCGGCTATATGCACGACATATCTCTTGTAAATTCTTATACTTCCTTTGGACAACCTCAATGGTTTGAGTAGGACTAATGTCTAAGAAATTATGTGAGATTCCATGTTGTTAGCAAAACTCTCAAATTGCACCCTATGTTCAAATCTATACCATAATTAGCTTGAATCAAAGCTCATGTAGGTTTTTCTAATCTTCTTCCTAAGATCTTAAACTTATCTAGAGCATCTTCCTTATCACCTAGAAATAGAGTCCATATATAATGTGAATAGTCATCAATAGGCATTAAAGTATAGAAGTTGCCTCCGTAACTTTGAATATGTGATGAACCAAACAAATCAATATGAAGTAACTCAAAGACTCTATTGGTCGAAATGGTGTTACTAATCATATTGCTTGCAAGACCTTGTTTGTCTAAGTAGTACGTAAATGCGCACCAAGTGTTTAATTAAATGTGATACTTTAAAATCGTGAGCACATGATCTACTATTATTAACAAATATGAAAGCAATAAGCATATTAGCAATATGCACGAAATCAACTAGAATCATGGCAAGTGGGCATATAAGCAAATAGCATCAAAGCATATTTTCATGCAAATATGACTTTCATATGGACATTTAATCACTACGAAAAGTAAGCATATAATCACATATCATCCATGAACCCACAATTTATGACAAACAATCTTATTTCTAGGGCCACTTAATCATGTGAACATATGTGAGCAAATTTCATGTTGTCACTTTGTTGATTAAGACCATATACTTATTAGCAACATAATCATGCATATAACTTATTTGTATATGTTATGAAGATTTCCCTTTAAGATTTTACATATACATATTAAGTAACTAGAAAGGTGCCCGCGCGATGCGAGAGCGGATTGTTGGGGTGAAGAGGAGGGAGGTGGAGTGGTGGAAAGTGGTTGTTGGGGTGGTTGTTGAGGTGGTTATAAATTGTTGTTGAAGTGGTTATAAATTGTTGGGGGTGATTGTTAGGGGTGATTGTTTCCATAATTAGTAAGTAAAAGTCTGAATTTTTAAGCCTTTCTAATTATAGAATAGTCCCAAATACATTATATAGTAGTATAGATTAAGCAAACTACACATGATGAATTGATGTGAAAACTACAATCATCCAACCGGTTTATCTTAATTTATCGTGAAGTTAAACTAAGATTTAAGATGATATTATTTATATATGTCGCACATAAGTTAGTTTACATTCCTAAGTTTAATTACTTAAGCTAACAAGTATTTTCATGTGGTCACATACAAACAACACAAAATGGCATATAATGAGCTACAACAAGTAAGGCATGTATATCCTATGTTTTCAAGTTGTGTCACAATTAAGCTAACAACCATCAAATAAGTTCACATAGCATTTTTTACAACTAACATATAATGAACTTAAAGATTCATAAGCATAAAGGAATACGTATCTTGATTATAATGTATGATTTTTGGTTCATGACCATGCGATAAAGATCCACCATTGATGCTTGTACTACCGATGACCTTTTGACAAAGGTTGCTATGTACACTAAAATAATCTTCTACTATGAGCATGTGCTTGGAGAAACCACTTTCGACGATCTAATATATCGGTTTAAGCTTATACCTAACACAAATATAACTCAAAAACTTGGTCCCCAATGGTTGTTGGGTCCATTGTTGTTAGCATAAAGCACTCACAAGTTGAACATCCTTGGGTCATGAAGCAAGACACTTAGTGTTTCAAGACCATAGTTTCAAAACATAGACCAAGGGTTGTTTAAAGAATTACTTTGTTTTTGAAATCTTGGTCCAAAGTTTTGATGATTGTGTGGTCTAAGAAATCTTTGGTTTGGGTAGGAGTTTTCTCTCCTTTGGTATGAGTTATATTAACGATGTGAAGATCTTTGATTTTTGTAAAAGTTTCTTCTTGACGATGATTGATTCTTTTGATAGGAATGTCTTTGGCTATATGAGAGTTTCATATTTGGTGTGGGCAAGATAGGTTCATGGTCGACTCGAGATTGTGTGTATCCAAGTCCATTACGTGAAACCGGGTTGTAAAATTGTTTTGGGGTTTCACTTCTTGTAACGGGTGTTTGAGTACCTCGAGTATCTGCAAAATGAGTTTGAGGAACAATTGATTTAACAAGAACATTAGACAAAAACATTTGGTTTTTCATTTTTTTCCTTCTTTTACAAACATTATTGGTTTGCTTAAAATTACGGGAGTGGTTTTCTCAATTTTTGAAAATCCAAGACCTTCCTTATCTTGAGACAATTTTTGTTGACTTAACATATCATCCAAATCATTGCTACTTTTCTTAAATTTAGAAAAACTTAATGACTCTTTTTGAAGTTTGGATACTTTGTCATTCAAAGAGTTAACCTCATGTACAAGTTTTTCACAACTTGTGCAAGGTTCAACCACCTCTTTGTGTTGAGTAAGTCTCTTTACTTCTCGTTCAAGTTCAAATACCTTGTCATTAAGAGAGTATTTCTCCTCAACAAGTTTTTCAATAGTTTTAAAAAATTCCTCATTCTCTTTTTGCAAATTACGAATATTTAAATATTTATTAGAAATAGAAGAGTTCGGAGATACCTCTTGAGTTTCAAACGCCATGAGACACGTTGCATTCTTTTCCTAATGATCCCCGTCTTTACTATCACTCCAAGCTCCGCCGACGAATGCCCTATTTTCTTTTGGGCTTTGGAAATTCACTTATAAAGTGATTCTTGTCTCCACAATTGTAGCACTCGCGTTCGCGCCTTGAGCTTCCACCACCTTTATTATTATAGCCACGATCTCTTCCAACCTTTCTACCATCAATATCACCTTGGTTACCAAACCGATTACCGCGCCTATGGTTACCTTCTCGTCTAATAAACTTCCTAAAGTTCCTTGCCATAAGGTTGAGCTCTTCATCATCTTCATCACTTCCTTTATCACTTTCATCACTAGTTTGTTCCCTAGTGACTTTAGCTTTAAGGGCTAGTGACTTAACCTCTTTTTTCTTTTCTTTTGAAACGACCTTGTCGTTTTCTAAAATCATTTCATACACCTTGAGGTTGCCGATTAGCTCATCAAGAGGAAGTTCTGCTAAGTTCTTGGCTTCTTCAATAGCCGTCACCTTTGGCCTCCACTTCACCGGTAGTGGTCGAAGAAACTTTCTCACATGGTTCTTGTTGTAGAAGCTAGGATCTAGAGCCGTGAGGCTTGTAATAATAGCATTGAACCGTGTGTAACCATTGTCAATGGTTTCTTCATCCAAGATCACAAACTTCTCATATTGTTGGATGAGTAAGTTAATCTTGCAATCTTTGACTTGTGAGTTACCTTGATGTGTGATGATGAGTGAATGCCAAATCTCCTTGGCGGTTTTGCATACATGGACTCTCTCGAACTCCCTTCGACGTAGAGCATTGTAGATTAACATCTTGGCTTCATCATTCTTACCAAGCTTTCTCCTCTCATCATCTTTTAGATCCGAGTTGGGCTTTTCCACTAACAACTTTGTTTTAGGGTCTTCCACATGAACACAAAGTTGCCATTTTGAATAATTTCCCATAAATCAAGATCTTTCGACCAAATATAGGTCTCAAACCAGGTTTTCAAAAAACAAAACCCATCGGTCTCTAGCAAAGGTTGTCTTTGCATAGAGCACCCCTCAACATAGTTCTCTTGAGTCATGGATCTATACTCTACTTTGCCAAAAATTTTAGTTAGGTTTTAGATTTTTGGGAAAGAAGTTTTTGACTTAAAACGACTTCTCGGGAAGGTTTTAATGCTCAAAAACTTGAGTATACAGCTATGATACTAATTGTAGAACCTTAGAGGGGGGGTGAATACGGTCTTTTCAGCTTTTTAGAAGTTTAAAGACTTCAAGCCTCAAAGATCAATAAGTGGTTATTCAACAACTACAACAACCACAATCACAACTAAAGTAAATAAAGCATGTAGAGAGACACCATGATATATATTGGTTCGAGATAGGGGGTTTATACCATCCGTACGTCCAGTTGCGAATCCACGACACGTATACTATTCACTAAGTATAATCCTTATGGTGGATTACAAACCGTATACAACTTCACTCCACCGATATGCACAAAGATCGGTGCTCACTAAGAAGAGCTACTCCTTATGGTATTCCACCCTTGGAAACCACCCACAAAGACTCGTGACTCAACTTACACTTGGTCACCAAGACCTCAAACCAAACTTCCCCCCGGAAGTATCAAACCCCAACTAGATCCCCAATGATCTAGGCTTGGTCACAAAGACACAAGACTTCCCTTACAAACAAATAGAAAGAATGAATGTTGTTTCTTTGAATCAAGCCCTAAACTAACCTAGTGACTCAATTCTAATAGAAAGGGTATAGAGAAGAAGACCCTCGACACAATCACAAGAGTGGATTAGGTTCTTGTGATTCTTCCCTTATAAGGAGATGTGTTATTTCAATGGATGTTAGTGTGAAAGATTAAGAACACAAGATAGAATTAGAGGATTAGAGAGAAAGAATGTATAGAGAAAGAATAATGGCAAGGGGTGAGCAATACAAGAGGCAAGGGGGTATTTATAGCCAAGACCCAAACTTGGGAAAAATTTACTGAGGCCGGCGCGTCACCCACGCGTCAATGCGTGGGCAGCGCGCCAGGCGTCTGTTGTATTTTTCCCAAGTGTTGGGTGTTGGATCTTATAAATAACTATCCTTGCTAAATCCCCAATTGTACTTCACAATAAACCATAAAATTAATCAATCTAAGGTTTACCAACTCAAATAGCCAATTTGGAAAAATGTATTTGTGAAGTGTTTATAAGAAATCAATTATCAAAGATAGAAAGAGTAGAAGGGATAATTGAGTAGGGGTAGAATGGGTATTCCTCATATAGCATACAAACGAGAGAAAGAATATGCCATGAGATATTCCTCTAAAGGGAAGAGTGTGAGGAGGGTTAGGTTAAGAAGTAACCATGGTTTGGTTTAGAAAGAAGTGTATAGAGATTAAACCATGGTTAGGTTAAAAGGTGCATCCAAGGGAATGTTCCATCCTTGGTGTGGTTAAGAGTTAACCATGGTTAGGTTAGAAGAAGCATATCCAAGGGAATATTCCATCCTTGGTGTGGTTAAGAGTTAACCAAGGTTAAGTGTAGAGAACCAACCAAGGTTGGGTTACGAGAGCATATTCAAGGTTATATTACTTTTCTTGGAGAGAAAGGTTTGGGATGTGAAAGGGTGTAAGGAATATAAGGTATGAGTTGGATTGTGTAAGTGTGTAAGTGATGAGGCGAAAAATAAACCGTTTTTAGGGGGTCATTTAAGCCCGGATTTGAATTTATTTGATCAAATAATGCCCTAAATTTTTCCTTTTGTCATTTTAGGTACTTTTGGAGTGAATTCTGGAAAAGGAAGCATTTTGGACGTTTTTGGAGCATAAAAGTGAAGAAAACGGCAAAGTCTTAATTTTCCTTGCTGGGAACAGTACCTGACGGCGTCAAGAGTCTTTAAGTGACGGCGTCAAGAGCAATACAAGAGGTGGAAGTGGATAAAGTCCGTGACGATCCAGAAGAGTTTTACACTAGGGACATGACGGCGTCAGCATAGGCCGTCATGGTCCAAATAAGAGTGACGGCGCAAAGTAGAATTGCACATGTGATGAGTGTGTAAATACTCATCATTTTTGGTCAATTTGAACTGCAAAAATATTTAAAAACACTCAGAAATGCATCAAAATACTGAAAATATTCCAAAGATTGTGTTTTATATGTTTCAGATGAAAATTGAGTAAAAACAGTTGAAAAACGATCAAAGTTTGCATAATTAGCAGTTTCAGTCCCCCAACTTTCATAAATTAGCAAAACTAGTCCCTGAAGGTTTAAAATAAATAAAAAGTCAACTTTGATCCTTGAATAATCAAACTTGTTCAATATTAGTCCCTGGTTGAAAGTTTTCACAAAATGGCAACTTTTACCCCTCAAGTTTCAAAAATGGCAAATTTAGTCCCTGGGTATTTTAAAATTGGAATTTATCAAATAATTACCCTTGTACTATTCATAATTAGAAGAATAGATCATTTTGATAACTTTTGGGAAAATTACAATTTCACCTCCTCAACTTTAGAAAATGACATAAAAGGTCCCCCGGTTGTTTTAAATTGTAAATAATGCAAATAAGGTCCTTTGGTTTAACAAACTTGGCAATATTAGTCCTTGTGATACCTTATGAAATGTTTACAGGTTTAGTCCTTCATGAATTCAGAAGTTACAAAATTGGTCCTTGGGCTTATTTATTTCACAAACCAAACGGATCCTATATAAACCCAAAATAATAAAAAACCAAGCAAGCCCACCACCCCTTTTGTTTTGTCCAGCCCACAACACCCCAAAGCCCAACACCCCTTAAATAAAAATACAGGGTCAAACTTAAAAAGTTAAACCCACCCTTCAAAATTGCCCTTTCCTTTCCCTCCTCACCCTAATACCACTGCTATTACTACCTGGTTTTACCCCCACCATCACCAACTTGCAGGTCACTTCCACCGCCCAAACCTATCATCCACCACCCCTACACTTCGTTATAAACCTTATCCTCTCACCCTTATCACTCCACAGACCAAGTTGCTACTTCTAGTTTTGGCGCCAAAATATTTTAAAGGCCAAGATTGAGTTTTTGTGATCCAATGGTTGAAATTAGTGGTGGGAAATTCTCCTGGGACCCACTGGAGCTCTAAAAGTCACTTATATATGAAAGAGGAAGACCAAAGAAGAATATAGTAGTTAATAGTAGTTAATTAATGTAGGTAGTATAGTTTAGAATCGTACTAGTGTAATTCTCAAGTTTTAGTTGTAATCTTTTATGTAATCAAGCTTCTCAGTGTAATATTAACCTAATTTCAGCTTAATTTAAGAGTTCTCAGTTTAAATTTGGTATTTGCAATAATTTACTCAAAAATCCAATTTAGCTTGAATGTTGTTCTAAGTTGTTGTTCTCTGTGTTTTAAGCTCAGTTTAGATTATTGAAGAGTTTTTTAAAGCTTTCAAGTTAAATTGAACTTGTTTAAACTCAAAATCAAAAAATCTCTAAAAAATCAAATAAATAGTGAGAAAAGAAAAAAAAATCCAACCAAGAAGAAGAAGGAGGCTGAGCAGGTTACTCATTTGGCTTGAAAAGAACCTAGTGGCTTAGTGACAGGCCATTGGAAGTATTTTTGGGCTCTGGATCACCTTGGTTCTTGTCCTTCATCATTTGTGAGGTATTTTTATATAACATGTAGCAGTAGCCATGCTTGTTCCTTGTTGTTTATTCTGGTTTAGTTATGCTTAGTGCATGTTAGTATAAGCTTGTAATTGAGTTTCAGGAATTAGTAGTTGTATTTGCTTCATTAAATTGCCATATCAGGTTTTAGAGGTAGTGTTTGGAATTGCTTGCTTCAATAGGTTATTATGAGTTTCATTGGCTGAATAGTGTTAAGACAGATCACACTAGGTCACATTAGGTATGTGAAGCCTTAATACCAAGTGCTTGTTAACAAAAAAATCAAAATCAAGGTTTTAGGTTCATAGTAGTGCACTGTTTAGATTTTTAGACTTTAAATCTCATCACATCTATTCATAAGTAGTTAGGATATCCTAATTTAGGTTCATTTCAACTTAAAACATCATAATCAGTTAGTAGGGAGCAATCAAACTTCATAAAAGTCAACCTTAGAGTTCATCATAAAAAGTCAAAATTAAAAGTTTATGCAGAAAACCAAATATTGCAAGAATTTTAGAGTATTTTGTGTTAGGTTTCAGGCCTTCAAATTTTCAGGACTTGTAGTCCCCCAGCTGAACTTTGAGATCCCACACTCTATATATTTTTGCAATTTTTTCTGTAGGTCCCACACTCCCTCAAACAGGGTTGCAGACCCAACTGCTGCAGCAGAACCACTCCACTGTCCCAACTTCTGTGGGTCCCACAGAACTCATAATTGGGCTCCACTTGGTAAATCTTGGTTCTTTGGACTCCCCAACTGACCCTCTAGCTATATCAAGCAAAGTTTTGAGCCAAGGTGCCCTTGCCCCCTCCTAAATTTGGCTTGCAACTCTGTCCCATTTTCTGTTTGAAACCAAGATTCCAGGTGCTTATTTCTTTGCTTATTGGCTTATTCAGGGGTGTAATTTGTTGTTTCTAGCTTATACTAGTCCACTTTACTTATTAGAACCAAAATCCACCCTTGTGGACCCCACAAAGGGTCATTTCCATCAAAAAGTCAACAAAAGTCAACTATCAAAGCTTTTAGTGTCCAATTTGCTTATTTTTGATATCTAAAAAAGTTGTTTTTACAAAAGTTTCATGTTTTTAGGTATAAAATAGTTTTGTAAAAGAAAAATCCAGAAAAACCAATTTTAAAATAAGTGATAGTTTCTATTTAATGTAATTTAACTTTTTAATTTTCCTTTTTAGATTTTTATTAAGCACTTTGCATTTTTATACTTTTATTAATTTCCTTTTATATTAAGGTACTTTCAGTAAATTTTCCAAATTTTAATATTGTAATTTAGTATTTATTAGATTTAATATTAGTTTTATTAATAATTAATTAATAATTAAGTATTAAATAGCAAAATTAGTTTTTATAAAGTAAACCCTTGTTTTTATATTTTTCCTAGCTTTTATAAGTTATGAAATGATTTTAGGAATTTTCTTATAATTTCTACTGTTCATATTCTAGTTTTTATAATTTAAATAGTTTAATTAGTTATTAATTAATATTTAGAATAATAATTAGTAAAATAGTTTAAAAATAATTTTTATAAACTTTTTATAATTTTTTAGGATTCCTGTGATGGTTAATTAGATTTACAAATTTTCGTATAATTTTCTAAGTTATTTAGGTATTATTAGTAGTTAAAAAGTAGATTTTAAATAGTTTTATTAATTATTAATTAGTTTAAATTAGATTTTAATTAATAATAAATAATAAAATAATCAAAAAAATAATTTTATTTTAATTTTAAGTTTGTAAAAGTTTCATTTTCACCCCCTGTAGTTTATTTTCCTTAAAACTCACCTTTTTCTCCGTACGCAATCGTGTCTGATTTTAATTTGGTTTATGTTTATACACATCTGTTTCCTATAATTGTTAATATTGTTATTCCTAAATTATTCCAATAGTGTAAACAAACCCAAATCTTATTTTGGTTACTTCCCATTCAAATTCACCCGATCACAAACCCGTTTTTATACCATCACACCTCGCTGGGACATAACGACCCGGGGAAACCCCTATATTTCCACGGAGATTGATTCTAAGCTATTTGACTATATTGACCACATCCGTGGTTGAACTTAGTTGACTGCTTTTGCCTCGATCAAAATTTGGCGCCGCTGCCGGGGAGGTCGTGCGCGTATTCTAAATGGTTTTGCAGATTAGTGAATATGGATATACACTCATTGTATATTTACCATCCTTTATTCATATTTTCTTATTATAAAAACAAAACTGTTCCCGAAAACATTTTAAAATCAGTTTTCAACGAACACAAAAACACAAAAAGATTTTCTTTCTTATTTATATAAAATGTTTATCAAAAATCACAAAAATATCCATCTTTACCTTCCTACCTTTTTGATTCTACATTTCTAACCCTCCAAAACCATTTGATTCTTTCTATGTCTCATCCACACCTTCTTGATTGTCAATGGTGTGGTGGTCCTTATAATGGTAGTAATTGCCGAGTTGTGTCATGGTAGATTCGGGAAACGGGTCTGTCTATAACCAGAATCCATATTCCTACCATGACACGACTGATTCTTTCCATCAGCTACCACACCATGAGACTCAGCAGTTTTACTGTTGTGAGTATTGTGGTGGTTCACACTATAGTTCTGATTGTCAATCGGGAAACACGCTTGTCTATGAGCAGGTTCCTGATAACAATTATGACTACAGCACATACGACTCACAGCAACATCAGTTCAACTGTTGTGAGTATTGTGGAGGACCTCACTTTAGCTCGGATTGTCAAACAGGGAATCCATTTCCTTCCAACAATTACGACTATTTGTTTCAAGACCCACCTCCATAGTACCAAATGATCCAAGCCACTCCTCAATACCCGCAAGACCTTTGTCTAGAGGTTCTTGAGAAATTAAAAGAACTTAAGGAGGAATTAGCTAATATTTCGCCACGCCATACTCCAAGTTCTTCTTGTGCGTATTGTGGGGGTTCTCATGATGATTTTCAATGTCAACCTTTTGGTTTTGGCACATCCACACCCCCACAATTTCCACTAATTCCAAATTCTCATGGGAAAACTATGGCAGAATTACTTACTGAAGAACGAGAATCTGGAAAAAGCATGGAAGAATTATTGGCTGAGCAACGAGCAGCTAAAATACTTGCTAATCTTCGCAATACTGCTCTATTCGATGACTATGATGACAGTGATGATGATGAAGATAACATTGTTATTATTCAAAAAGATTCATCGAGTACATCAGTTGATATCCCACCAATCCAAAAATCGCAGGGAGAAAAGAATACTAAGGAATTACTAGCAGAAGATCAAATGGAACTCTTACAATCCATGAATGCTAGTCCTTCTCAACTCCCTCAGTCTGTTGTTATCACACCCGAAGTTCCCACTCACTCTCTAAACATGGGGCACGAGCATCTTAGCACTGTTCCTGAAAAGGAATCGGACGAATTCATAAAGTCTAGTGTTGAGAACCTCGTCCCAATCCCAAGAGAGTCACAGGGAACTTCTGATCATGTGTGTGATTTACCTTCCCCTCTTGAGTGTCCAAAAGATCAATTTAAGATTTTCTCCGATTGTAGCGAAGATTGTGCATCTTATGGAGACATCGAGTATGTTGAGGCATCAATTCCATATTCTGATGCTGATCATCTTCTTGAGGAGTTAACCAATATCAATTCACTTCCAACAGGAAGTGATAACGGTCTCCTTAACTCTGAAGCTGAAATTAAAAGTCTCTTAAATCATGATCTGTCACTCAGTTCTTATCCCAACAGTCTAATAGAGAATGTTAATCTCTTTGTTCCCGAAACTTTCAAAACTACTCTCTCCAATCCTCTTTTTGAATTCGATTCTGAATTTAATTTGATTTCTAGCAATCCAATCTTTGATGAGGAGAGAGATGAGTACATAATGGAACAAGAGTTCACAGATTCACATCATGTGAATGATTCTCTTCATGAGGAGTTCTCCGGTGAACTCACTCATATCATGACTCCTTCGGAGTATGATAGCCCGGGGGGAGATTGATAACGCTCAAAATTAACATGTTTTTAGGAGCGTTATTGTGGATTTTATGCATATATTTTGGTCACATTTATGAACTTATGGTACTTAATGAAGTATATTCTCTATTTTAGGTTCATGGAAGGAAAATGAAGGAAAAGACGTAAAAATGATCTATAAACGAAGATTTATGCATGTACAAAGAATTCCCGACAAATGAAAGTCTCTTGGAGTATATTCGAGAAGATAAAGTCATGAAGATTGTCAGTCCAAAGACTCAAGAATAAAGTACAAGAAGGAAAACGAGAAGTGAAATTAAGAAAAGAAGCTAAAACGAAGAATTATTGGAAGACTCGTTGTTCCCGACACACCTTCACCATTTTGGCCATAACTTGAGCATACGGACTCCGTTTGACCCACCGTTCGCGGCCACGGAAAGCTAAGAGAAAGATCTACAACTTTGGTCTTTATCATTTCTGCCCAGGAGGATCCAACCGATCGGATGGAGCCCAACCGAATCGGTTGGATGCTTGCTGACCTCCCCAAGTCATTTTTAATGCATAATTAAGTGTCATTAAGCCCCAAGTCCGATCATGTCTCCATAATAACTCCTAAACCTGGCATTTTATGACAACTTAGTGCCCAAGTTTTATGCTTGGAGGCTAAGGTTGATTTCTACTACAAATATGAGTGCTTAGGCTGAGTTCTAAGTGTGCATTCCTAAAGGAAGGATTGTCACCAAAACAAGTGTGCACTTCTATCCTCAAACCTAAAGGAAGATTTTTCACCACTTTTATCTCACTTCTGCCGTTCATGGAGGACGTATCACCAAATATTGGAGCGATTCTCTAGTTTGGTTAGAAGTTGTAGTTGATTGGAAACTTTGTTACGTTGATGGGGCTTGAAGGTAGCTATAACCTTTCACCTTTATCTATTTATAATTCATACTTTGGGTAAATCTTGTTACTTTTATATTTCATAATGCTTATGATTACTATGTTGGTTGAAGACTTATGTTTGGTTGAATACAATTTGGTTTTGTTTTGAATACTTGTTTGGATATTGATGTGATTCTTGTGATGAATGTTCTTTGTGTGCTTGTTCTCTTATTATTTTTCTTGTGGTTTGATCCGTGACAATCATAACCACCAACTTGTTACTTGCTTAAACAAACAAACGACACATGAGTGCAACCAAGTCTCTTGGGACGACCTTGACTTACCACTACTATACTACAATTGACTAGGGTATACTTGCCCGAATGTGTTCCTAGTTAACCGGTAATTCTTGTTTCTATAAATTTAAAACATGGTTGCTAATTAGCACATCAGAGATGCACTCAATCATGAGAATTTGCAAATTCCCACCCTCCCTCCCGGGATGTTTTCGAGCTTAACCTTTGAAATCCAAATTCTGGCTAATGAGCCTGCGCTCGAGGAACAAGATATTATCATGATTTTCATCATGATTTTCTTCCTTTTCTTGACCTATAGGGTGACTTCTCCTGTTCTTCACTCCTTCGGGAATGAAGACATTATCTTTGACCCCGGCATTTCCGTGTATCATTCTTTTGAGCCAGGGTCTGTATATCTCATCGGTGTGGAACTTTCACGTGCTTCAAATATTTGTCCAAACATCTTGAATGAAAGTCCGATGGAGATTGTTTCTTCCACATCTTGCTTCCCCAAGAACAAATGAATTCGGGGTCGAGTCAAGCTAGCGACTCGGTAAACAAAAACAGTAGCATGTACTTAAGGTTTTCACCCTAAGTGTAGGGGAGTTACCCCTACTGTGGTTACCAATAAAGTGAAAAAAATGGTGTTTCCACATTTAGCTTGTAATGTTGCCCTTTTACATTCAAAGAGTCGGCATAATAGCCGGGACTTTGAATATTGAGGACAATATTCAATTCTAAGTGTGTGGGGGGGGGGGGGATTCTAGCGAATTTTATTACATTTTACCATCTAGTACCCCCGTTTTTGACCAAAATTTTTCAAATTTTTTTCACTTAAGTTCAAATTTTTTTGTGGTTATCAGTCCGCAATGTCTAAACGACAAAAGGATTGGCTAATCCAGGAGCAAACGGCTCTTGGTAAAGATATATCAAATCCATTGACGGCTTACAATTTGCCCAAAATTGTATGGTATCTCAACTCGCCATATCCTAAAAAGTGATAGAGTTGGCTAGCCCACCAGATTATGGCTTGTGGTAAAGGCAGTGGAAATCCATAATTGGTAATCAACTCACCAAGATTTTGACTTTGTCCATCAAGAGTTGGCTAGTCCCGAAGCAAACGGCTTCTGGTAAAGACAAATCAAATCCGTTTACAGTTGGTGATTTGCTCAAAATCACATGGTTATTAGGTGGACCATAGTTCTTACTTGAACTGAAACATTTGGCTACTCCAGAAGTAATAGCTTTTGGTAAAGAGACTTCAAATCCATTAATTTTTTCTCAAAATATTGCTAGGGACTAGTAATAGTTTAGTGTGGAGGATTGATGAGTGTGTACATACTCATCATTTTTTGTCAATCTGAACTGCAAAAACATTTAAAACACTCAGAAATGCATCAAAATACTGAAAATATTCCAAAGATTGTGTTTTATATGTTTCAGATGCAAAATGAGTAAAAACAGTTGAAAACCGATCAAAGTTTGCATAATTGGCAGTTTCAGTCCCTCAACTTTCATAAATTGGCAAAACTAGTCCATGAAGGTTTAAAATAAATAAAAAGTCATCTTTGATCCTTGGATAATCAAACTTGTTCAATATTAGTCCCTGGATGAAAGTTTTCATAAAATGGCAACTTTTACCCCTCAAGTTTCAAAAATGGCAAATTTAGTCCCTGGGTATTTTAAAATTGGAATTTATCAAATAATTACCCTTGTACTATTCATAATTGGAAGAATAGATCATTTTGATAACTTTTGGGAAATTTACAATTTCACCCCCCTCAACTTTAGAAAATGACATAAAAGATCCCCCGGTTGTTTTAAATTGTAAATAATGCAAATAAGGTCCTTTGGTTTAACAAACTTGGCAATATTAGTCCTTGTGATAACTTATGAAATGTTACAGGTTTAGTCCTTCATGAATTCAGAAGTTACAAAATTGGTCCTTGGGCTTATTTATTTCACAAACCAAACGGATCCTATATAAACCCAAAATAATAAAAAACCAAGCAAGCCCACCACCCCTTTTGTTTTGTCCAGCCCACAACACTCCAAAGCCCAACACCCCTTAAATAAAAATACAGGGTCAAACTTAAAAGGTCAAACCCACCCTTCAAAACTGCCCTTACCTTTCCCTCCTCACCCTAATACCACTGCTATTACCACCTGGTTTTACCCCCACTATCACCAACTTGTAGGTCACTTCCACCGCCCAAACCTATCATCCACCACCCCTACACTTACCTATAAACCTTATCCTCTCACCCTTATCACTCCACAGACCAAGTTGCTACTTCTAGTTTTGGCGCCAAAATATTTTAAAGGCCAAGATTGAGTGTTTTTGATCCAATGGTTGAAATTAGTGGTGGGAAATTCTCTTAGGACCCACTGGAGCTCTAAAAGTCACTTATATATGAAAGAGGAAGACCAGAGAAGAATATAGTAGTTATTAGTAGCTAATTAATGTAGGTAGTATAGTTTAGAATCGTACTAGTGTAATTCTCAAGTTTTAGTTGTAATCTTTTATGTAATCAAGCTTCTCAGTGTAATATTAACCTAATTTCAGCTTAATTTATGAGTTCTCAGTTTAAATTTGCTATTTGCAATAATTTACTCAAAAATCCATTTTAGCTTGAATGTTGTTCTAAGTTGTTGTTCTCTGTGTTTTAAGCTCAGTTTAGATTATTGAAGAGTTTTTTTAAAGCTTTCAAGTTAAATTGAACTTGTTTAAACTCAAAATCAAAAATTCTCTAAAAAATCAAATAAATAGTGAGAAAAGAAAAAAAAAATCCAACCAAGAAGAAGAAGGAGGCTGAGCAGGTTACTCATTTGGCTTGAAAAGACCCTAGTGGCTTAGTGACAGGCCATTGGAAGTATTTTTAGGCTCTGGATCACCTTGGTTCTTTTCCTTCATCATTTGTGAAGTATTTTTATATAACCTGTAGCAGTAGCCATGCTTGTTCCTTGTTGTTTATTCTGGTTTAGTTATGTTTAGTGCATGTTAGTATAAGCTTGTAATTGAGTTTCAGGAATTAGTAGTTGTATTTGCTTCATTAAATTGCCATATCAGGTTTTAGAGGTAGTGTTTGGAATTGCTTGCTTCAATAGGTTATTATGAGTTTCATTGGCTGAATAGTGTTAAGACATATCACACTAGGTCACATTAGGTTAGTGAAGCCTTAATACCAAGTGCTTGTTAACAAAAAAAATCAAAATCAAGGTTTTAGGTTCATAGTAGTGCACTGTTTAGATTTTTAGACTTTAAATCTCATCACATCTATTCATAAGTAGTTAGGATAGCCTAATTTAGGTTCATTTCAACTTAAAACATCATAATCAGTAAGTAGAGAGCAATCAAACTTCATAAAAGTCAACCTTAGAGTTCATCATAAAAAGTCAAAATTAAAAGTTTATGCAGAAAACCAAATATTGCAAGAATTTTAGAGAATTTTGTGTTAGGTTTCAGGCCTTGAAAATTTCAGGACATGTATTCCTCCAGCTGAACTTTGAGATCCCACACTTTATATATTTTTGCAATTTTTTCTGTGGGCCCCACACTCCCTCAAACATGGCTGCAGACCCAACTGCTGTAGCTGAACCACTCCACTGTCCCAACTTCTGTGGGTCCTACAGAACTCATAAGTGGGCCTCACATGGTAACTCTTGGTTCTTTTGACTCCCCAACTGACCCTCTAGCTATATCAAGAAAAGTTTTGAGCCAAGGTGCCCTTGCCCCCTCCTGAATTTGGCTTGCAACTCTGTCCCATTTTCTTTTTGAAACCAAGATTCCAAGTGCTTATTTCTTTGCTTATTGGCTTATTTAGGGGTTTAATTTGTTGTTTCTAGCTTATACCAGTCCACTTTACTTATTAGAACCAAAATCCACCCTTGTGGACCCCACAAAGGGTCATTTCCATCAAAAAGTCAACAAAAGTCAACTGTCAAAGCTTTTAGTGTCCAATTTTCTTATTTTTGATATCTAAAAAAGTTGTTTTTACAAAAGTTTCATTTTTTAGGTATAAAATAGTTTTGTAAAAGAAAAATCCAGAAAAACCAATTTTAAAATAAGTGATAGTTTCTATTTAATGTAATTTAACTTTTTAATTTTCCTTTTTAGATATTAAGCACTTTGCATTTTTATATTTTTCTTAATTTCCTTTTATATTAAGGTACCTTCAGTAAATTTTCCAAATTTTAATATTGTAATTTAGTAGTTATTAGATTTAATATTAGTTTTATTAATAATTAATTAATAATTATGTATTAAATAGCAAAATTAGTTTTTATAAAGTAAACCCTAGTTTTTATATTTTTCCTAGCTTTTATAAGTTATAAAATGATTTTAGGAATTTTCTTATAATTTCTACTGTTCATATTCTAGTTTCTATAATTTAAATAGTTTAATTAGTTATTAATTAATATTTAGAATAATAATTAGTAAAATAGTTTAAAAATAATTTTTATAAACTTTTTATAATTTTTTAGGATTCCTGTGATGGTTAATTAGATTTATAAATTTTCCTATAATTTTCTAAGTTATTTAGGTATTATTAGTAATTAAAAAGTATATTTAAAATAGTTTTATTAATTATTAAATAGTTTAAATTAGATTTTAATTAAATATAAATAATAAAATAATCAAAAAAATAATTTTATTTTTAATTTTATTTTCTTTTAATTTTAATTTTGTAAAAGTTTCATTTTCACCCCCTGTAGTTTATTTTCCTTAAAACTCACCTTTTTCTCAGCATGCAATCGTGTCTGATTTTAATTTGGTTTATGTTTATACACATCTGTTTCCTGTAATTGTTAATACTGTTTTTCCTAAATCATTCCAGTAGTGTAAACAAACCCAAATCTTATTTTGGTTACTTCCCATTCAAATTCACCCAATCACAAACCCGTTTTTATACCATCACACCTCGCTGGGACATAACGACCCAGGGAAACCCCTATACTTCCACAGAGATTGATTCTAAGCTATTTGACTATATTGGCCACATTCGTGGTTGAACTTAGTTGACTGCTTTTGCCTCGATCAACATGACGGCGTCAAAAGTGGATCTAGGCAATCCGATTTCATTATGGGCGGCGAGTTGACGGCGTCAGAATTTCCTTCTTGACGCCGTCACCCTGTAAAATGTATATATAGTTTTGCAATTTTCATTCATTAGGAGAGGAACAATTAGGGTGTAACTTTGGAGAGAAACCCTAGTACGAATATTACAACTTTTTCAAGGGTTTTACCCTTTGAAACCTTTCATGTTCAATTGAGATAAGTACTCTTTCAATTCATTCAATATGTCTATGTGTTGTTTGAATATATCTTACACTTGTCTTGAATTTAACATGCTTGGCTAGATCTCTTGTGTGTTTGCTTAGATGTAGTGAAATCTAGATGTTAATTATGGGTTGATTGTTTGTTTATAGTTGTTACGGATGATTGTATTCGATGTTAGGCTTAAGAAAACTGGCAGACTTCCATTGGTGACATGCTTGAACGTCTTAAGAAACATGATCAGAGGTGTATTATGATTTTTGGTTGTATTTAATGCGTAGGAGAATTCTAATGATCCCATGTTAGGAACTTCTAACGGCTCGACATAGGAGTGAAGTAGGATCCTATAGATTTAGGGAATATCGTACACGGCCCTACGACTAGTATTAAGGAATATGACCCGTCATCCATGCAATTGTAACAAACTATCAACCTGTAAAAGATATCTAGGGAGTAATGAAACCTAAGTAAACACAACTCTCCCTATTATTGTTCACACCACTAGTTTAATTAGCTTCATTTTCATTTTTGTTATTTAATTTTGATTGCCTCTTTAGTCATTGGGTTAGTTGATTAGCAACTAATTCCGCCTACTCCTCCAAAAACCGAGATTTTTAATTGCTTTTATAAAAACATAAAAATACAAAAAGAATCATCCCTCACCTCTAGACCGGGCTTTCTAATCCTAGCGACACTATTCCTGAGTTGAACGATCAATCCCCTGGTACTTGTCACTATACTATACTACAACGATCAGGTACACTGCTTGGTGGGGGTTGTAAGCTTCTCGAGATCCCTTGAGAGGTAAAGCCTGGTGCGATTCCCACGTATCAAGTTTTTGGTTCCGTAGCCCGGGGAATAGTTATTGTCTAGGTAAGGATTTCTTTTTATTATGTCTACTTGCTAGATTCCTTTCTAGTAAGATTTTATTTTTATTTTTAGATTTTCTTTAGTCTATCTTTTTTCTTCATATCTTTGTTCGTAACTTTTACCATCCGACATCATGGAAGGTGGTAACATCTTTGAACCCATCAACCCACCACAACAAAACCACCCACAAAACCCACCACTAGCAAACCAACCTCTTAGGCCCCGAACCCTAGGAGAGTATTCCCGTCCTAGCCACCAAGGCTATCGAAACACCATTGAGCTCACCCAAAGAGCCAATGTGTCCCCCTTGCGATTCGACACCATCCAGTTAGTGCAAAGCGGATGTGCATTCCATGGACTTCGTTCCGAAGATCCCAACCAACATCTCAAGGATTTCCTTAAAATCGTAGATTCTATAGACCTTGATGTTACAACTAGAGAGTCAACCTGATTACGCTTATTCCAATTCTCTCTACGTGATCAAGCTAGTCAATGGCTTGAACCTTTACCCGCGGGATCCATCACCTCATGGGATGATCTCATCACTCGTTTCCTTGCTCAATTTTTCCCACCGGGGAGAACTACCAAGCATAGAAATGATATCTTGATGTTTCAACAACGTCAAGGTGAAACTCTATATGAAGCATGGACTCGTTAGGACTTACTCCAAAAAGTCCCTCATCGTGGCATAGATCTTTTGCTCCAAGTCCAAATCTTCTATGACCATATCGATCTCTCCACAAGGTGAACCATTGACCAATCGGCCGGTGGTAAGCTACGTGATCTAAGTGCGGAAGAATCATGGGAACTCATAGAAGATCTTGCTCTCTATGACAACGAAAGTTGTTATGATCCCCGTGATTTGAACAAAACGGTCAAGGCAATATCGTTGCCTTCGAACAATTCTAGCACTCCCGACCGTAGGATCATGGAACTTGAGGACCAAGTCAAGTTTCTCATGAAATCTTACGAAGCTCCTAAGCCTTCAAGCCATGTGAACAAAATCACTTCTTCGTGTAAATTGTGTAATGGCCCTGATGAAACTCATAACTGCATGGAGCTTCCGAAACATGCTTTTAAGGAATTCACATCGTCATACATTGATCGAGGTCCTCGAAACTTTGATAAGGCCTGTGAGGCATGGAAGGATAAACCTAATTTCAGAGGATACCAAACTCGGAGCGTATCCTTCAATGATTCCCCTCCACTCGAATGGTCCGAGCATTTTCCATCACAGAGCACTCCTAGGCAAAGCTTTGAAGATGCCTTGCGAAAGTTCATTCTCTCTCAAGAATTACAACTCTCCACGCTCGAGACCTGATTTAGACAACAGCAAGCCGATATGAATGACAAGATTTGTAATCTGTTAACCGCTATTAAAGAGCATGGTGTTAATAAACTGATTCAGGCTAAAAAGGTCAAATCTGTTACCGTCATGAATCAGCCAACCTCTCCTATGAAAATAAAAAGTCCTAGTAAACTCTTTAAACATCTGTCACCAAAGGTAAAGGACGTGAGGGACCCTGTTAACCCCCTAGGACCAATCCATTTTGTGAATACTATCACCACAATATCTGCTCCTACACCTGACTAGAGCCAACAACCAACTGGAAATAAGGGTCATGAAGTTAAGGATGAAACCTCAGAGCTAGACAACGAATTGGCCAAAAGCCCTGCCAACTCATTCGAGGACTCCGTCACACAAGAGTCGGGAAAATTGGATAAAGTGAAAGAGAGACCAAAAGGGCATACGAAGAATCCAACAATTTTGGGTAAATCTATTATAGAGGAAACCGAGAAAGATTTGGTGGATATGACTATAGGGAGTAGCGATAGGATTAAGGGAAGCGACTCTGAAGTTTTCAAGATTTCCTGCACTACTAGCAAGAAGCTCATAACCGATACTCACATAGATCCTAACCTCCCTATCAACATAATCCCCCTATCCCTTTACAACGAAGCCTTCCCTGAACGTACATCGTTTGAAAGAATCAATAACGCCGGGATAATAAAAATTTTATCAGTTATGATTGGAGAATTCGTCTATAACATTGACCTCACCGTGGTTGATGACATAGACTCTGTGACTAATCTAACATTAACCAACCTTGTTCTCGGGAAACCATTTGTCAATGAATCAGGAGTAATCCTTGATGAGAAGGATGGTAGTGCCTTATTCACCAATGGCGTCAGGAAGGTGATTTTTCGGAAGGGTAATGAGGAGGTGTATGAGTACCGTCTGTCACTAGAAGGGAATATTTATAGATCAAAGGATGGGAGATCGGGGAGGATAAAGTGGTGTGATCCGAATAACCTCAAAATCCCTTGTATGATCGGTCACAAGTATTTCGATAATGTCTACATTAACGTGTTCCTACCTAAGAATTTTATGTCCCTATTCCACTATAACAATATCTGCAGATGAGGAATGATTTATAAAGGAGAAAATGTTGTTGGTAGAGATCATGAAATCCAGGTATTCGTAGGAAATATGGCATTCACAATGGACTTTACGATCGTGGACAACATTGAGGACTATGTCGACCCAAGGTTGTCACAAGTTGTTTTTGGAGCGCCCTTTTATGAAATCACTAACTTAATGGTTGACGACCGGAACGGAATCATGACCTTCGCTGATGGAATTAGGAGGGTGTCATACCAAACACCATACAAGAGGAAGGACCCCAAAGGAATTGATTGTGACGGGCTTGATAAGCTTGGTTCTCAACTTATCTTATGTGATGAAGATGTTCGGAGAGGATGTAAGAACACTTCTGATTTATCATGTGGATTCTTTAAGGATGTTAGCAAACTTGGATCCAAGTATCGGGAAGATGTCTTTGAGTTTGAAGACCCAAAATACCTGCACTATGAAAGCGATACCGAGATAGGAGATGACCTAGAGAATGAGACCAACGATGAGGTCACGTAATTGCCCATGACCTTGAGTCTAGCTACAAGACTCGTAAATAAAGAAAAGCGCTTCTCGAGAGGCAACCCATGTTTTGTGTGATTTTTATTTGTTTGATTGTTATTTGCTTCCGTATGCATGATTTATTTTTATTGTTGGTAGATTATGTTTCAAAATAAAATTGTGTAAATGCTTTATTTTGTTGTTTAACTTCATATAAAGGTATTTTGCAAAAGATAAGTGTAAGGGGAAACCCCAAATTTGTTTTTAAGAACGAAATTGATCATGATTCTCCACAATATTAAATGAACATGTGTATTAGTATTTGTTAGAGTCAAATGCTTGTATCGAGTCATAATGATGTTTTGCAGGATTTTCCAGGAAGTAGGACATAAGTTTTTCCAGAAATTTTCTGGAAACTTAACGTAAAGATTTCTGCAGGTCACTTCTGACGGCGTCAGGAGTTAACTCCTGACGGCGTCATGTGTAAAATTCTGGAAATTTTGCTAGTTTTGTTTTTCTAACGGAGTCTTAAGGTTTTTATTAATTCTTTAGTTTTATAAACTCCAGAAAATCTGCAAACATTCATTCCACAAGCATTATATCTTACATTGTTTTCTAGGATTTGTTAGTATATATAGATTGCCGCCGATTTTACGCGAGGTTGCTTTGTCTGTTTTCTCAGGTTTAACAGGTTATATATGACAAGAAGATGATTTATTTTTCTGGAAGGGAAGCTTTGATTGTTCATTTTCTTGGAGGAAGATCTAACCTTGTTACCACACTATCCACACCGAACGAATCATGGGAGTATTTGATTTCATTTTTTTACCTGTTTCACTTTTACATTCTTTAATTGAACATTGGGGACAGTGTTCATCCTAAGTGTAAGGGGAGGATAAATGATGATACCTTATAGGATATTATTGCACTTGAGTTTGTTTGTTTGATGGTAGGTGTGTAATAAAACTATGAGAAATACTTGTTAGTGTAATTTTAGCGCCAAATTTAAATTTTTTTACAACATTTAGGAGTGAAACTTTAGCCTTAGCAAGCGTCTCATGGATAGGAGTTGTATGACTAGCACAAAACCGTACCATTCAGAAAATTTTTCCACCAAAATATGTGAGGTTCGCCTTTAGATTTGATAGGAAAAGCATTTACTATTAGTGCTTATGAGTGTACCGGTAGCATTTAGATTCTAGAACTTGCGTTAGTGATGCATCCCAAGACCGCTAGTGAGACTACATTCGTGTAGTAGGATTTACTACATGATAAGAGGCATTAGGATCACCCTTGTGTTAAACCCGTATCATAATTACTTGACCATTTAAGTCATATTGCCTGGCTAGTAAAGCCAACTAATTTTTCCCACACCTTAGCGTTGTACTAATTTTTAGTACACAAAACCCCTAGTACCCCCTCCGAACCTATCTTTTCGTTTCTAACTTTAAGCATCTTACTTAAAGGAAGAATTTGTTACAACTTGTAGAATACTAACTATATATGAAACATGTTCATGTTGTGATTTGTGAGGCGTAGAAGTGAGGAGGAGGAGAGAAAAGAAAGAAAGAAAGGAATCTTGAGAGAAAAAGGAAAATATTAGATTGAGATTAAGTGGAAGGTTCAACCCTCTCCACATGTGGAGAGGGGTATTTATACTTACAACATAACGCCCACTCCCGGGCTGTGGATCAGGCATACAGTGGGTGAAGACCTGTCCTTCTTGTTGGGATCATACTTTTGTATTTTAGTCAAGTCTCGGTCATTACCTTTTGTAATAGGTTGCTTAGTTAGTTATTCTACTTAGTTTATGTTATAAGGCTTATGAATGTAAGACCAATGGGCCTTAAAGCCCACGTCCAAATGAAAGGAGGGAGGAAGGGAGTGTTGCCCTACTCCTCCTCCTATAAATACTAAGCTTATGTAACACTTTTACTTGTTGGTTATTTGATTTTCTTAAGGAAACTCTTGTTCTTTCACTTTTCATATTTCTCATAATCAACCATCTCTCATTCTCATCTTATTTCTTTCATTATCATACTTGTGTTTACATAAATGGTGACCTAACAAGTGGTATCATTCGCCTAATAGAGATTGAAGTGTACTTTCTTGTGTTTACGTGGGTTCTTGGTGCTTATTCTTCATCTTTTAGCATTTTTCTTTGTTTCTTTCACTCAAATCTTGAAGCTTGGACAAGTTTCAATGTTGATATAGTGATTTGAAGCTTAGTTTTTGCATAAAGTTGTGATTTTTTAAGGTTTTATAGCTTCTTTGATATTGGAAAACTAGTTTTTGGTAGCAAAATCTTCAATAGTTAGTGTTTTCTAAGTATTGGTGAAGTTATTTGATCAAAAGTACCTTATTTCTAAGCATTTTTTCTTCAAAAATTTGAGATTTTTCAAGTTTCTGACCTGTTTACGCGTAACTTAAGTGAATAGTACGATTCTAAAGCTGTCAACAGTACTTTTGTCCTTTCTACGAGTAACTTTTGGCTAAAACCCATTTCTTACGAGTAACTTAGGTCAAAACCCTGTTCTTACGAGTAACTTTGGTCTTCTACGCCTAAAACCTACAAGTAACTCAAGATTCTACGAGTAAGTTGTGATTCCTACGCATTAGTCACTTTCTACGCAGAAGGCTAAGCTTTACGCCTAAGTCAATCTTACACGTAAGTTTCAGATATCTACGCCTAACTTCATCCAAGGTTCTATCTTCGTTCTACGGTGACTCAGTACTTCCCTAGCTTGGATAAGTTAGTGGAATACTTCGACTTTGGATATCTTTCAAGCTTGGATAAGTTTGAAAAATTTGTTTGGTTGTTTTAACCTTACGCATAAGTCTAAACTTACGCATAAGCCAAAGCTTACGCGTAAAGAGAAAACTTACGCATAAACTTATTGTTTACGCCTAAACTACTCTTTACGCATAACCTAAAGTTTACGCGTAAGATTATTGTGACGCGTAAGATTTCAACGTACCCCAGGGATTTTGAACTTAACCAAAGGAACGTGCATTTCAATCTTCTACAAAGATCCATTTCTACACAAGTGTTCTAAGATGTCTCAACCACCACATTACTACTTCTCTAATCCTCAGCAACAACATCAGCGGTATCGGCAACAACAATACCATCAGCAACAATCATATCAACAACCTTCACAGTCACACTTTCAACAACAACCGTTTAATCAACAACCACAATATCTCATGATGCAACAACATCAAATCATTCCTCAACAACAACCATATCAAATGTCTCAACAAAACACTCAGTATTCCTCCAAACAACCTCACTGGTTTGACAGAATGTGTGAAGTTATTACAACTCAACAATCCTGACATGAGGCAGGATCACTTGGAACACCTCCAATGCTAACACCTGGGAACTATGTTCAATGGTCAAGTCGATTCTTACGATTTCTTGAACTAAAGAAACCTCATGGGAAATTCTTGAAACAAGTGATACTTGAAGGACCATTTGAGTGGCCAACAAGATTTGAAATTGGTGATCCAAATGCTGATCCTCCACGTCCTCCTGGTGATAGACCTCTTCCAGAATCTGCACTTACAGAAGAACAGAAATTACATCGTGAAGCTGATGAGTACGCAATGGCTTATATACTTCAAGGTATACCTAATCCAATTTATCAAAGTGTCGATGATCAGAAAACAGCCAAAGCTATGTGGGAACATGTTCATCTCCTTATGGAAGGCACTCAATTGAACAAAGAGATATGGAATCCAAACTCTACATGGAATACACATACATCACAATTGAACCAGGAGAGTCACTTGAATCCTACTATCATCGTTTCACAAATGTGGTCAATGATCTGGAACATCACAAAATCACAGTACCAAGGTTAGCAGTGAACTCCAAATTCGTCGGTAGTCTTGGTCCAGATTGGAATAAATATGTGACATTTGTTCGTCAAACCAAAAATCTTCATGATGCTCCATATGGTTTGTTGTATGATTTTCTGAAACACCATGAACCTGAAGTTGAAAAAGATCGAGCTCTACGAGGAGGATACACACCACCACCAACACCAAATTCGTTGGCTCTCGTAGCTCAATCTCCCTATGCTCCACCACCAATGTCAAATCATGCATATGTTCAAGAGCAGAACTACTTCAGTTATCCACAGTCTTCTACCTCGAACCAAATGGTCCCTTATGATTCATTTCCACAAAATACTTCTACTCAACTTGTTCCAATGAAGAACAATGATGCAGTGTATTATTCCAACTCCAATGAAGATGAGGATGATGACTTTAATACTTTGAATCAGGGACTTGCTCTTATTGCTCGTGCTTTCAGCAAATTCTCTAACAAAACAAACAACCATCAACGTTCGTCTTCTAACACAAGGAATCAAGCTGTTGTCAATGATGGAAGAGTGGAAATTCAGAATCGTAATTATGGTAGATCTGGTTCAGGAAGTTCTTCAGGAAACTTTGGGAATGGTCAGAGGTTTAATAACAATGCGGGGTTCAGGAACAACTCAGGATCTTCTCAGCAAAGGTCTGAACCAGTTGTAACTAGGAACTCCAACTCAGGGAATGCAGTATGGTGCTATAATTGTAATGAACAAGGTCATATAGCGACAGCATGTCCCAAACCAAGAACTCGGGGCAGTAAGTTTCACAAGCAGGCATTACTCATGGCTCTTCAAGATGAGAAAGATGGACATTTCCCTGAACAGGATAACAACTTCATGGCAAATGTGTACAATGATGATGACATGGAAGATCTGGAAGCCAATGCAGCTGTGATGCTTATGGCCAACATGTAGTAACTTCAGTTTAATGATTCAGGTCCAGTGTATGACACTGACGGCTTGTCTCAGGTACATGACCAAAAAGCATGCCTAATACATGAAATAGCCTCACCCTCTGCTTCTGAATCAGATATGGCGCAAGTTGTTCCATCTACATCATCTTCATCTTCTCAAACAGATGAACAAATAAGCACAGTTGTCATATTTGATGATGAGATAGTTGTTTCATTTGATGATCCTATTGAGAATGATAAACATGATCATATAGAACAACATGAACCATCATTTGATCCAGACCCTGACCTAATATTGTTATCTAAACAACTGGATGCTCAACAATTGCAAATCATAAAATGCAACTAGAAAAACAAAGTTTTAAAAGAAACTAATGCGTCACTTGCACGAGATATTGAGTGTTATAAAATTCAGCTTTCAAATCAGGAAGATAAGATTAAACATGCAAAAAGTTTTGAAAGAGCTTTTCAAGATTCTTACAACAAAGAACAAGATCTTCAACGCAAAATGCAAGATTTAATTGAGTCAAACGGAAAGTTGATTTCAAAACTCGAAAGTGAAAAGTGTGAATTGAAAATGCAAGTTGAACGTCTTCAAACAGTACTTTCAAAAACAGAAACAGAATTGCCAAGTTGTAAAAAGGATTTTTGTGAACATAAAATACGAAAAAGGAAGTATATAGATGACTTACTCGGTGAGATTGTTGATCTTGAAAAACAACTCAAAGAATTTCGTAATATTGTTTACAAACACGGGAACTCTGTCACAACAATTCAGAAATTTACTTTAAAACCGAGACCAGATAAAGGATTTGCACTTGGCGATTACAATTCAATGTTTCTTCACACGGCATTCAAAGAAATTCCAAAAATTTACAGTATGGACCATTTGCTTGATAATACGATTGTGCGTGCTGTTGTTTTTGATACTGAGGAAGAAGAAGAACTTGAAGACGAGAGTCGATCTAAAATGAGTTACGTTCAATATTGGACACCATATGATTATTCAAAAGCTCCTCACATTTCTAAATCTTTTGTTACTCAAAAGGAATTACTTGAGAAATCATGGTTTGTCGAAGAGTCATATGTTTCATCCTCTAATGCGGCCCCTGTCCAAACTGTAGCACAAATAAATGGTCCTTTACCATCATCCGGTGAACTTACACCTTTACCAAAAAGTTGTCGTGTCTTAAATTATTACAAAACTTTTATGGAAGACATCGAAATTTTGGAGGAAACAATTGCACGCAATTCTGAAATAAAAGTTGAAACTTTTCAGTTCGCTTACGAGCGAGAAAAGATAGATATTTTTCAAAAACAAATGTTGCCAATTGTCAAACACCTCAGTCTCTGTGCTACACGTTGGGATCAGGAACTTCAAAACGAGGTCAAAAATATGATAAATGTTTTCAACTCTACCGAAAATGAGATTTTGGTTCAAAAGCAAAGAAATAGAGTTTTAAAAAACGATGCTGATTGACTCTTGGAACAAGTTCTCAATGCTGATATTTTGTCTGTTATCATAAATGATCTCTATAAATCTGGTACTTCTATGCTTATGGATGATCTTTGTGTTGATAATAACTTGTTGAATGTGGAAATTGAGACACTTAAACATGATAATGACAAGCTGAGAAGTAAAAATGATGATGTGACAAAACAATTTTCAAAAGAAATTTGTCAACTCAAACAAAGGCTTGAATGGTGTCAAGCTCAAAGTCTTGAAATGGAATTGAAGCTTCAAAGTCAAAATGTTTCAAACTCTTGTCAAATTTGCAAAAACAACGAGTCTTTAAAAAGTATGTGTCTCAGAAATCGCGGATTTAAAAATTGAAAACGCCGAATGGCAACAAAACCGCGATGACATCAAATATTGCAATGGTTTACTTGAGTCTGAAATTCAGGATAAAAATCACATCATCATTGATTTGAAAGAGAAAATTAAGCTAATTTAAAAAGGAAAGATGATTGACACCACGGTTATAGCACCAGGAATGTATCAATTAGACAAAACTGCTAAAGAAAATGTCATTCAAAACACTAATGTTGATAACTCCACTTCTACAGGACTAGTCTCCACTAATAGCGTTAGCAGACCCAAGCGAAAAAGTAAAAAGAAGAATAGGATCTTGCAACGTAAAAGAGGACAACTAGAAGCTCAAGAAGTAGAAGATCAACTTAGGAATTTGAATAATACTCATGTTGCATCAGATTTAGATTCTAATCTGGAAAATTGTAATCAAAATCTAAATGTAACGAATGATGAACCTTTTAATGTTTTGAATATTAATGCATCTTGTGTGTTTTGTCGTAAAAGCGTATCATCTGGTGATCATACAAAATATTTAGCTAATTCTCTTCTCAATCGTCATAAGAAACGTAGGACACGCATTCCTTCTAGGCCCACTACTGCCTCTAAGTCTAACTTAGGAAAGCCGCCTTCTACGGTTTCTAATGAAGTTGAAGTTACCCCCATAAGTGCAGAGAACAAATCTAGGAATCAGCCAACCACTAGTGAATTCACCATTAAGAAAACTCGAACTAGTTGGAATTGGCAACGTTGGTTACAATACAAACCAGACTTTAAATGGATTCCTAAATTGTTGAATACATGTGCTTCTAACCAACAGGAACCCGCACTTTCATTGGGTTCCACCCTTACTTCTGTTCCATCCGTGTCTTCTTCTTGTGATGCAGGTGATACAGATTGTTCTCTGGATTGTTGATAGCGGATGCACCCGACATATGACAGGCAATCTCAAACTGTTGCACAACTTTGTCTCAAAGTTCATTGGTACTGTCAGATTCGGGAATGATCATTACGCTCTAATCATGGGATATGATGACTATATCAGTGGGAACATTGAAATTAGTCGTGTTTATTATGTGGAAGGCCTTGGAGACAACCTTTTCTCTGTTGGTCAATTTTGTGATGGGGATCTAGAAGTTGCATTTCGTGAGAAAACTTGTTTCGTTCGTGACTTACAAGGAAACGATCTAATGTCTGGCTCATGTGGTTCTAACCTTTATACAATATCAATGTCAGATATGATTGCTACATCTCTGATATGTCTTCTCTCCAAAGTGGAATCGACTAAATCTTGGTTATGGCACAAACGTCTTTCGCACTTGAATTTCAAAACTATGACTGACCTTGCTTGTTATAAACTTGTTGATGGATTTCCAAGATTCCGTTTCACAAAAGATCACTTATGTCCAGCCTGTGAACAAGGAAAAAGTACTCGTGCTCATTTTCCTAATAAACCTGAGCATAGTACGAATCATGTGCTACAATTGCTTCATATGGATTTGTGTGGACCGATGCGTGTTCAAAGCATCAACGGTAAACGCTACATTCTTGTAATTGTGGATGATTATTCCAGATGGACTTGGGTTTATTTCTTACGAAGTAAAGATCAGGCTCCTTCAATGATCATCACCTTTCTCACTAAAATTCAAGTTCAGTTACGTAACATGGTACGAATAGTCAGAACTGACAATGGAACTGAATTCAAGAATCAGACACTTAGGTCATATTATGAGAAAGTGGGAATTGAACATCAAACATCTATTCCTAGAAGCCCAGAACAGAATGGAGTTGTTGAAAGACGCAACAGGACGTTAGTGGAAGCTGCTAGAACTATGTTGATTAATGCTCAATTACCGGATTACTTATGGGCGGAAGCTGTTTCAACCGCATGTTATACACAAAACCGTTGCATGATCACTAAACGCCATCACAAAACACCTTATCAAATTGTTCACAAGAGAAAACCGAACATCGATTACTTTCATGTATTTGGAGCACTTTGTTATCCGAAAAATGATCGTGATGATTTAGGTAAACTTAAAGCAAAGGCTGACATCGGAGTGTTCGTTGGATACTGTGAAAATTCTAAAGGTTTTCGGATATGGAATCGTCGAACAAGAGAAATTCAAGAAACCATTCATGCTAATTTTGATGAACTCACACAGATGGCTTCTGAGCAACACAGCTTAGGACCCGAATTCAACCGTCTTAACTCTTCGGAATCTTCGGCTGAACCATTGCCACTCAACCGCAAAGAATTAGAAACCTTGTTTGCTCTACTATTTGATGACACAATTGAATACCGTCCTACTGAGGTCTCATCTAATTCCGCTGCTCAACCTGAAAACATTCCAGTACCAAACTCACCTCAACAAACTACTACAAGTGTTGAGAGAGACGGTCCTCCAATTGTATCACCATCTACAGTAGAACAAACTGTTTCTAACTCCCGTCATTCAGCTGAAGATCCAACACCACAATCAGTTCCACAACCCGCAGAGCATGATCCTGATGCGTTCTTTAACCCGTTTGCACCGGCTCCTACAGTTCCTGATATAGCTGAGTCATCAACACGCAATCTGGATCCTGCTAACATGCGAGATACTTATCAACTACACCCTTCAACACATAAATGGACTCGAGACCATCCACTAGTTCATATTATTGGCCATCCGGATGCACCTGTCATGACAAGACAACGACTTCACACTGATGGAGAAACTTGTATCTATGCACTCACAGTTTGTCACAAAGAACCTAAGAACATTAAAGAAGCAATGACTTATGACAACTGGATTGAATCTATGCAAGAGGAATTTCAGCAATTCATAAGATTAGAAGTCCGGGAATTAGTTGAAAGACCTGACGGAGTCTTTGTCATCGGGTTAAAATGGATCTGGAAGAATAAGCTTGATGCAGAAGGGATTGTCATACGTAACAAATCACGTCTGGTAGCGAAAGGATACTCCCAACTAGAAGGACTTGATTTTGCTGAATCCTTTGCTCTAGTGGCTAGACATGAAGCTGTTCGGATCTTTTTGGCCTATGCTGCACACAGGAACATGGTTGTTTACCAAATGGATGTGAAAACTGCATTTCTTAATGGAGAACTTCGTGAAGAAGTGTATGTGAGCCAACCAGACGGCTTCGTTGATCCTGAGCGTCCTAATCACGTTTACCGACTCAAAAAGGCACTCTACGGACTTAAGCAAGCCCCATGGGCGTGGTATGACAAACTGTCCACTTTCTTGCTGGCCAATAAATTTTCTAAAGGATCGGTGGATCCAACACTATTTACAAAAACCTACGGGGAGGACTTACTTGTTGTTCAAATATATGTCGATGACATTATTTTTGCCTCAACACAAAGAAGTTACTCTAATGATTTTGCAAAATTAATGAAAGATAATTTTGAAATGTCCATGATGGGTGAACTTTCGTTCTTTCTAGGACTACAAGTTCATCAATAACCCCGTGGAATTTTTATAAATCAGTCCAAATATGCTCTTGAAATTTTAAAGAAACATGGAATGATGTCTTGTGATACTTATAATACACCAATGGGCTATACCACAAAACTAGATGCTGATTTACATGGGACTCCAGTTGACCCTACCAAATACTGAAGTATGATTGGGTCCCTCATGTATCTCACAGCCAATAGACCTGATATAGTATTTGCTGTCTACATGTGCTCTCGTTATCAGTCTAAACCAACTGAAAAACACCTCAGTGAGGTCAAAAGAATCCTTCGATACATAAAGGGAACAATTAACTTGGGGATCTGGTATCCGAAGGATTCTAGTTTTGAACTAATTGCTTTTTCAGATGCTGATCATGCAGGATGTTTAGACACACGCAAAAGTACATCTGGTGGATTACAATTTCTCGGAGATAAACTTGTGTCATGGCAATCAAAGAAGCAGGACTGCACATCACTGTCGTCTACAGAATCTGAATATGTAGCCTTGTCTGCTTGTTGTGCTCAAGTCATTTGGATGAGATCACAACTTAAGGATTATGGCTACCTATTCAACAAGATTCCAATCTACTGTGATTCAAAGAGTGCAATTGCTATCTCATGCAACACAGTACATCATTGCAAATCCAAACACATCGATCTCCGATATCACTTCATCAAAGAGCATGTGGAAAACGGTACCGTTGAACTTTATTTTGTTGGGACTGAGTACCAATTGGCGGACTTACTTACCAAATCCTTAGCACCATCAAGGTTTGCTAGTCTAGTTCACCAAATTGGTATGCGATGTTTGACTCCAGAGGATCTGGAAAAGTTTTTTAAAACACAATTGATCGTCAAACATCAAAACTATCTTTGTAAATATCTTCTCAAAAAAAAAAAAAAAAAAAAAAAAAAAAAAAAAAAAGAAAAGAAAAAAAATGCAAGTATATACCTTTCTTTTCAACACTAATGTTTTAAAACGTCGGTAATTATTCAAAAACAAGTGTTGAGGGGGAGAAAAAGAATTTTAAAATGTTTTACAAAAAACTTTAACTTTTATACTTGCATTTTACCAAAACTATTACGTTTTTTCTTATAAGGATGCATCAAAAGTGTTTCGGGTTACTCACCTTGACCAAAATTATAAATTTTTATGATTTTAAAGGCTACGGTCTAAGGTCGAGGGGGAGTAAAATTCCATATGTTGTTCTTGTCATACCTTGGTGTTATTAACGAAAGTTATATGAGATAGTTAGTTTAGGCATTAGGTGTAAATGTTTCATGAGGTTAAGGGACCATACTTGTCAATCTTTCAAAATTGATTTTACCCTTGGTCAAAAACCCTCCTTGACCACGCATTTACTTCACCTGCAAAATACATTTACTCTTTCACCAACCAATATCAATGATCCACAATCATTCATCTAATCCGTTCATCAATCTTCTAATCTGTAAGTATCAAACGTTTTTGATCATGTTTTTAAACAAGGGTTTTAAGTTTTATATCAATCCAACGGTTACATTTGCCATAATCGCTAAAATTATTTTAGGGTTTGCGTATGAATTGGACCCAGAAATTTGTGATGTTAATGGTTAAATTTGTTAGTGGGTTTTGATCCTTGGATGATATTAAACATGAATCTAACCTCCAATTGTACCCAGAAACACCAAATCGATTGATTTGATATTAGGGTTCTTATGAGTCATTTAGGGATTCTTGATTTTGAATGTTTGGGTTGAAATTGGTGATGGGGATAGTGTTATTGTATGCCTAGGATCATGATACTATGGTTTAATTGTTTCAGAAATGCGTATTGATTCATGATTCATAATTTTAAGGGTTCGAACACAAGCAGCTTTGATCTTGTGATTCTGTGGACAATTATTGTTATAATTTGGACCAAACGTTCCCTAGGATGTTAGGAACACTTGCCCTATGCCCATTCTTACCCAGATTCATGTTTGATTGGGATTTTGATTATGTGTTCATGCATGCTTACGCGTAACTCCATATTATGTCTCATTTACGCATAATGTTGTGAGTTTAAGTGTGTTAATATGAATATTGATCAGTGGTAATGTTTTGTACACTTTTAGGAATCAAACAACTCTAATAACTCAAGGTGATTTTCTGGAAAATGGCGTTTTTACGCGCAAGTTGTTCATCCTACGCGTAAGATTGAATCTTACGCGTAAGATTCGACACGTGGACAAACATTGTCTTGGATAAGACAATGTTTACGCTTAATGATAATTCTTACGCATAAGTTTTGTTCTTACACTTAAGTCTTGAACTTACGCATAAGTCAAAACCTACGCATAAGTTATATCTTACGCTTAAGGTTAATCCTTTGCGTAATCTCATATCCTACGCCTAAGATTTTATCCTACGTGTAAGATTGAGCCTACGCATAAGATTTACCTTACGCGTAACATATAAGCTTACGCGTAGCTTTTGCTCTTACGCCTAATTTCACTTCTTACGCTTAAGTCATGTTATGCGTAAACTAATCCACTTACGCGTAAACATGTCAAATTCATGAAATTTTTCTAAGTGTTGTAAAATTTCCAAAGTGTAACTTCTTGTAATGATAAACTCATGTTGTAACTTAATTGTTATAAGTTTCTACCATGTGATAAAACACAAGTTTGTCATATATCAAAAGTTTTCACACACACAAACACCCACTGATCAATGTATAATATGCATATCATGTAATCTTATGTCTGAGCTAACACAGTAAACCATTGCCATGTTCGTATTTGTTTATGATCAATTCAGGTGGCAGAACACAATGACGTTCCTTATGGACCAGAACCTGAACCAAAACTTTCATGGGAAGAGACCTTTCCAGCTGATTACACCAGGAAAATAGGCAAGAACAACCTCCGAATCAACTTCAACAAAATCACTTGCAACGAGTCCTCATGTATTGTTGCAGTGGATGCTCTCCTATATCACCCCAACAAGCTGTTATTCACCAAGTCTGCCTCAGTCTCCTGCTTTTACATCCACCAGTTTTGGCATACACTTCAGCTAGATCTTGGGGAGGCTTCCTTCACCTGTATGCTTCATAACCGTCAGGTTACTGTGGATATAGACACACTCAGGAATGTTCTTGGGTTACCAGAACTCGGCCCAGATGAAGAATATGATCAAGTACCCACCGAAGAAGAGCTGATAGAGTGGTTACAGGATATTGGCTATGACGAATCAGAAGAAGTTGTTACAAGACATTCTAGGGTCAACATTAGATTTCTTCCACAACCATGGAGAACCCTATACATTCTGATTGCCAAGTCCTTATCTGGAAGAGACACTGGGCATGAACACCCAAAGCTCCAACACCTCAAACTCTTCTGGGCAGTGGCTAATGTGAAGAAAGTTGATTATGCCAGCATCATATGGGAAGACCTTGTGTGGCACATTCAACACAAGACAACCAACATTCCATTCGCCCGTTTCACAAAACTACTCATCGAAAGCTTCCTTCGTGAGTATGATGATATCCCACAGAGACTTGATGACAAAGACAAGAATACTTTCAGAAATGAAGATACTCTCAAGATCATCAAGAGACTCGACACCATCACACGCAAGCAAGGAAAGAAATTTCCCGACTGTCTCTAGAATGACAAAGTGAAGCTTTGCCCGAACTTCAAGTACTACCTTCAAGCTCTTGAAGCTGAAAAAGTTGGTTTCTTGGATGAAGTTCAACCATTTAAGGGGAAGACAGGTACCAAGACTGGGAGCTCCGGCAGTTCTACCAAGTCTAAACATAAGAAGAAGGGTACTCTCAAGAGAAGGACTCCTGTCAAGCAGCCCGCATCCATTCCTGAACCTGGGTGGTTTCCCTCACCACAATCTTCTCCAAAACCGTATAACTCTGAAACCGAGTCCGACGAAGGTCCAGTTTACAGGGAAGCCTTTGCCAATATCACCGAGAATGTCAACCTTGATGACATTGATGACAAAGACTTGACCTTCGAAGATTGGGAGAAAAACATTGATGAGTTTGCTGATAATGCCGAATATCCATCATATCTCAATCAAAGACCGTTCACTGAAGCACAGACCATCTTGGAAGAAGAAAGAATCAAGAGAGAGAAGATGAAGGAACCGATGACAGCTGAACAAGAGTCTGCTCATTCTGACATAGGCCTTTCAGTTGAAGAAGAAAATGAAAGAGCTCTCAAGCTGGGTCTCCTCCACAGCAAAATTGATACATTCTATGATGATCTACCTTCACCTCCAGTGTTCTCTCAAACTACCAAAGCTGGCGGATCAAGCAGCATTCCTGATTCTGCCACAGGGATCAACACTGACTTAGTCGCCTACGACAATCCTTCGGTATCTCCCACAGACATTGAAATGACTAATGCTTCAGCAACGGGAGAAGAGGAAGAGGAAGATCCCATGGATACTGATGCTCCACGGTTGATGACTATGGAAGAAATGGAGCTCAGAGAAAGGGTTCAGGAAGAGGAGTTAAAGAGAAAACAAGAAGCTGGAGAAGCTAGGCTTGAAGAACTTGCACAAGCCAGACTGGAAGAGACAATACGAATGGAAGAGAGCAGGAAGGCTGAAGAGGCAGCCACGCTGGAAGATCAGGTTGCTAAAGTCAGCATTCAGAAGAGTACATGAAAAGACTAATGCTTCATCAAGAAACCAAGCACCAAAGCCTCTGCTGCATCAAAGTTGCTAAAGTCAGCATTCAGAAGAGTACATGAAAAGAAGAAAAGCAGACTGGAAGATCAGGTTGCAACACTAGTAACCCAAGTTGCTGAATTGACGAAGCTGAATGCGAACGTCCAAGAGCTGCAAGAAAAAGTTGATACTTTCTTAGCTAAAGACGTACAAGAGAACTTGGAAGCCACATTAGCAGCTCAAGCACATCAGTATATGGAACAACATTTAGTTGCTGAGTTGAAAGATCTACTGGCACCCATGAGAGACGAACTCACCAAGTTCGCAGAGCAAGCTGTCAAGAAAGTAATCCGATCGACCACATTTACTCTTCGAGCTGACAAGTCTACTGTTCCACCACCAGGACTATCTATGGACGAATTGGAAGCTCAACTCTTGGACAAGCTGGCAAGCAAGTTCACATTGTCTCCTGAAGAAGCCAAAGTCCGGGAAGCGTTGAAAGACAAGATGACCAAAGAGACTTGCAGCACAGAGGCCGATAAACTGAAGCGTCAAAGAGATGATGAAGACAGGGATCCTAATTCTCAGGCAAAGAAACAAAAACAATCCGAAGGACCCTCATCTCAATCTAAAACACCGGTCATCCCACCAACAACTACAACATCCTCACAACAACCGAAGGCATCAGGTTCCGCTCCCAAGGCACACGACCACTTTGAATACACCGGTGGTGACGAGATTCCTCAGCCCGATGAAGTTCCAGAACCATCCTCTAAGAAGAAGAAAGAAAGGAAAGGAAAGCATCATCAACCCAAATTGGAGACCTCATCAAAAGGCACAGAACAAAAGAAACCGAAAACCGTCCTTAAATGGCTACACCAAGACGATAGTGCCGAATACTCCTGGTTTGAGAAGATGATCAATTCGCAACCACCACTTGAAGACAATCAAGAACCTCAAGATGGTCGAACGGTGGAATACGCTCAATTGATTCAGCAAAAGTTTCACATGAAAAAGATGAATAAGAAAGAGCTGCGAAGAATCAAGAATGATGCTTTCAATCTTCTGAAAGATCGGTCTGCTAACTCAATCGAACTTGAGTATCATCTGGAAAATATTGCTCGAGCCATGTCAAGCAATATTGACTGGATCAATCCTGAATCTTATGTCGATCCGGTCACAAGGAAAACCGCACCCTATATTACTGACTGGTCCAAACCACTACTGATGATTGGGAAGCCTAAGGAACCAAAGATCCCGTATAAGTTCTTCTTCAACACAGACTTGGAATTTCTGAAACTTGGCAGCAAGATTGAGAAGAAGTACGTTACCTCACTTGCCTTTCTCCCTGCAGCTCGATATCTCAACAATGCCATCGAAGAAGAAGCTTCAGCATTATTCGTTGATAAAGTTGTTGAATATGACCGGAACGCACTTTACGGTATACATCATTGGCCAGACAACCGGGCACAGTACTATCGAAGCAGCAGACTCAATCAGACGATGGGCGATGTGACGAGTGATTTGAAGATAGTCTCGATTCAGTTCATTTCGACTGTCACTCACTTTGGGTACCCCTTCCTCAGCAAAATCACACTGAAAAGACTTGATGAAAAGGAGTACGATATTTTCGAGTCAGACTTTCCACGACTACTTCTCAATGACATCGAAGACATGTACCTGCTCAAAGTTCAAGGAAAGCACTGTAGCTTGCCTAAAGAGATGCAGCTTGCCTTTATCCAAGCTCTCCTAATCTTCATCAGGCAGATAGTCATCAGAGAAAGAGTAGAAGATCTTCAATTGGGAGTGGAAAGCTGTAAGGAATTAAATATTCCATAGATTTAATAGATTTGATGATCATAAACAAGAAGAATGAAACATGAAGAATACTGAAATGATAAGCAAAAGATACTGCTGAAGCAGAACAAGATTCTGCTGATAGATTCTGCTGATGAGTAAATTGATTCTGCTGATGATGCGTTTCTGCTGATGAGTCTGCTGGTGCAGAAAAAGAGCCTGCTAGAGCAGAACAAGAGCCTGCTGAAGAAGGATTCTGCTGATGGATTCTGCTGCTAGTATAAATGAAACTGCTGCTGATCAGTGAGTCATACTACTGAAAGGATAAAGATGAAAAAGATATTATGTGCATAAAAGTCAAGTATATCTTTTAGATAATATCTTTCATCAGTCATCAAATTGTACACTCCAAGTGAGTTGTAAACATAGATACGTGTTGTATCTTAGATGACTTGACATCCTAGTCATAAGCTAGATAGTAGATGACTAAGCTTATCAAATTTGTAATGATCTCCTTTATTCTATAAAAAGGAGATCACACCCCTTTAGATAAAGGTGGTGGTAAGTGCATGCTTTACAGTGAAACAAAGTGAACGTCACCTCCAAGGTGCTTCGTACTTAGAAATTACAATAACACCAAGTGTGTTAAAATGTAAAAGCATCTAAAAGAGTGTGTGTGGGAACATCAGACGAAGGGTCTGATGAACATTAGACATGGGGTCTTTTGTTGTTAGGTTTGTTTAGCCTCAAGGATCTTTGATTCCTTGTTATAGTGTAGATAACATGTACTACTGTTGATCAAGTAGTATTGGGGCTAATGGAATAACAAACGAAAAAGTTGGCAAAACCTTGTTGTGATAGTATTGTTTCTTTCATTAGAATATTCCGCCAATATTATCATCATGCTTTTCATAGCCAAAATCCTAGATCAAAGGTGTAACAGCCTAGAGCCTATAAACGGTCTCACAAAAGCTTATTGTTTTAAAGCAAAACTATTTAAAATAAGCTTTTCACAAAAGCTATCAGAAGAAGCTCAATCTCACCAAACCCAACATGTTCGACAACCCCGACCTTCAACATCTACCTCAATACACCTTGATCAGGCATCCATTTGGGTTCACCTACCGCAGTATAAACGGTCGCAACTGCTTCATGGCCTACGACGAAATACATAAGTTCTGTGATGAAACCTTGAAGTTCGTCAGAGATGGGATCAAAAGCAGATTGGATGACATTGCTCTGGGTAAATCTAAAAGGTGGAAAACCAATGAGGCCAGGGATGCTCGCAGATTCATCTTAAGCATTGAGAACTGATTGAAGCGCAGGGATCAGTTTTGAAGGTTGGAAAGTTATGTGGGAGGCAGATAAAAGTTTCCGGTGTTGACATTTCAGAGACCTGATTGGTAAAAAGTTGTAAGAGTTTGATTTTTGATTTGTCAATAATATACTTCATAATGGCTTGTGTACGCATTACAGTGCACAACCCGAACTTGTAAAGAAAGGACCCTGAGGTACGCATCAGTGCCTCAATCCTAATATAAGGAGCGAAGGCTTCTTACTTTTGAGTAGAATTAATCAAATTTTATGATTTTTTCATAATTCTGCTCAAAAGGACAAGTATTTCACCTCAATAAGACCTAATCACTTGTTGAGGGGGAGCACTTGTCAAAACAAAAATACTTTGCTCAAAATCAAAAGTTCTTGGTGAATCTCCCCGTAAGACTCAAAAGGCATATTTTAATCTAAAAGATTGTCAAAAACATCATTATATATGCTATTTTTGAGGGGGAGAAAATGAAAAGGTGATTAAAATATATGAAGTCAAAGCTTAAAAGTTAAATCATGTGCGAGCTAGACTCAGTATTGACCCACGAATTGACGAGACAATAAAAAGTTAGTAATATCGAAAAGACTTATCCTCGACGGGTAATAACATCAAGTTAGTTACTAGAGCTAGTTGTCACCTAAAAGCTGACAATGGAACTCTTTAACTAGCCACGTAAGCGTGTCTCGAAAAGGATATGTCTTAGTAGAAATGTACCATCTCGAGAAACTTTCTGTGGACTTGACCAAGCCGGGTAATAACTTCAAGCTAGTCTAACTAGTGATGTAAGCGTGTCTCGAATCGGTCTTGTTCACGGAAAGTGGATCAATTCAAAAGTGCTTGCTCCTCCCGCATGTGCAAATTTATTAAATACTTATGAGCACATGTACAGGGGGAGCCCTTCAAAAGTGTACACAAAACTCTCAAAGTGTTAACCAAAATATTTGATTATCACAAACACTTTGAGAGATTTTCAATCAAAGGTTTCTTGGCTACTGTCGGAGTTATAAGGAGATTAAGATAGGAATATCCGTCCTATGATCCGCCAGAGCCGGAGGGATCTACCCAAGGACATCTCCCATAGTTAGAATTAGAAGTCCTTAGGTATGATACGAAAAAAGGAGAAAAGAATGAAAGGGAAAGAAGGAGTTGAAGCATTAAAAAGAAAAGTAAAGAAAAGGGTGAAAAGAAATAGCCCTCCATATGTTCAACCTTAGGGCAGACACCGGGTTCAATACGTATGCTACTGGTTGTTGCAAAAGACAACACCGGTATTGAAGACAAAGTCGTCATGGACCCAGTGACGCAATGCACTAACCTTCTTAACCACTCAAGTTCTCTTAAAAGGACTTGTTTCATTCTCACGGGGAACCAGCATAACCTATCGACCTATCTCTTAGAGACGGTTGATATTGAAGCAGGAGACCCCTCCCTAGTCTCCGCATAGGAAACCTAGGTGTGCACTTACAGAGTCTAGAGCCTTGAGATACATCAAAGATCTCTTAGGAACACTTAGTATTTCTACAACTGGTGTTCTACATCAATGGGCACCAGTTGTAAACTATCGAGTCCTTCGCAGATCTTAGCAATCTGCCGAGAACGTTTATGAGAGGATTACGTATGTATTTCTCAATGATTGAACGGAAATCCTGCCAGGGTCAACATCAAACAGCCCAGACAACAGGTCACTTCGGTAACCTCACAAGGGTTACGCTTAGTATTTGCGGTGATTCCATTACGGTCTACAGTCGTGGAGTGATCCCCAGCGACTCACCCAGTCATTGAGCTACTTAGTAGGTCTCGTAAGCTCCTTCGGGAGTATCTGATATGGGAACGGCCTGGATAAGGATTAGAGGGAGTCTTCACAATATGCTGTTGATGAACTCTATATCCTTATCTGTAAGTACCGGTTGTTTTATTGCTAACTGTTTACTTGCAGGTACCTCACTTCCATGATGTTAGATTCCAACATGCTCATACATACATCTTGAAGCAAATGATAGCTCCCCCAAAGATCTTAGCACCACAAAGTTCAAAGAAAGATTCTACGTCAATAAAGAAGAATCTACAAAGTATAAAGACTTAAAGATCTCAGTATATGAAAAGGAACTTCGTACACGTGAAAGTATAAGTCCGAAGATGTATGAGTATGTTGGAATGGCAAACAACCACCACAGACGCAGGAGTGACGAAAGGCAGACTACTTCGTGACACAATCACTACATCATCACCAAAGAACAAAGACAAAGAGCAAAGTACATTCATTATCATTCAACCATTTTGAAGACGTCTAGAGTTTTACCTGTCACAAGTCAACGACAAAGATGAAGATGTCAAGCAACCGTGATGACCGACCCTTAGGGGGAGATTGTTGGGATCATACTTTTGTATTTTAGTCAAGTCTCGGTCATTAACTTTTGTAATAGGTTGCTTAGTTATTTATTCTACTTAGTTTATGTTATAAGGCTTATGAATGTAAGACCAATGGGCCTTAAAGCCCACGTCTAAATGAAAGGAGGGAGGAAGGGAGTGTTGCCCTACTCCTCCTCCTATAAATACTAAGCTTATGTAACACTTTTACTTGTTGGTTATTTGATTTTCTTAAGGAAACTCTTGTTCTTTCACTTTTCATATTTCTCATAATCAACCATCTCTCATTCTCATCTTATTTCTTTCATTATCATACTTGTGTTTACATAAATGGTGACCTAACACTTCTTCCACGGTGTTACTTAAACTAACACTAATTAACTAATAAATAAACTAACTACGAGCTAACTTAATGCTATTACAATCATTAGGTGACCGAGACTTTTACAGGAATATTTGTATTCCTAACAATCTCCCCCTAAGCGAGGTCACCTTTGAAGTTAAGATCTTTGGTCTTTAAGCATTCTTTTGTCTTTGTAGCTCGTAGGATCTGATTCTTCTCTTTTCAGCACACTTCGTACTTCAAGCAAGCGAACTTGTGATTAGGGTTCCTTTGAGATATGTGATCTTTGAGCTTCCTTGAGATCATCAGCCAAAGTAAATCTCCGAGCACATCCATTGCAGTATCGCCTTCATGTGATGTAGTGACTTTAGGACCATCATGCTCACACCCTTCTATATCTGGAGACATTGCATCATAGTTGTAGATCAGGAGACTTTTTTATCAGAGTTGCGGAAACGTTGTTGGTAGTCTCTCAATATTTGTTGTAGCAAGTCTCTCATCTTCATTGATAGTGTGGGGGATGTGTAAGCATGAGGTATGGATTGACCCGATTCAGCTGGAAACGGCAGCCATCAATGCCATCTTTATATGTGTCCCTAAAATAAAACAGTTAGCAATAAAGATAGAAAACGAATATGGCTTTGTCATTCGTTCTGCAAGGACAGACTACCCTCCGGTTTTGTGAAAACCGACCTGTGATCAGGTAGAATCTCTTTTAAAGAAGACTCTCCTTGACAGGAATTTCCAGCTTGTAGTAATGAATTTTCCAAAGAATCCACTTTGGAATCTTCATACTAAGCATGTTCTCATACCGGAACGTCTCAAAGCAGACAGCACGATAGAGTGAATCGGTGAATTGATATTCACGGATTGATGAGAAATTGATTAATAGAAATCACTCGCGTGTCATATGATAAACATTTTTGAGACACGACGAGAGTTTTATACTTTGAATCACATTTCCATCAAAAATACTTTTGTTTGAAAGATATTACACAATCAATGTGCTCGAAAGATAGGTTGGTGAGCACATTGAGAGGTTTTAGCAAAAGTATCCGTCAATCCATATCCTGGAACAAGTTTGATTCAACTTTGAATCGCACCATTGTTGCTTTCCAGTTGTCACTTGATCATTGATCCGTGATGGATCTCACATGTCACCTACCAAGAGCTTGAGTGATGTTCGCTCTAGAAGGATTTTTATCTTCATTGTGAATATTTACATATCACTCGGATGTTCTGGCAATACCACAAGAATAATGCGTAGGACTCTAAATATTTTATCTTATTTTCCACATTGTGTGAAACAATAAGCATATTTGGAATGTGTCCTATCGAGATTTATGGATGATCTCATGGCTCTATACTCAATAGTGCGTTTTGATCCGCTCCTGGAGACTGGGGAGGCGTCTCCTGATTTAGGTATCAACATAGCTCGCAATGAGCGGTCGATACATTGCACAGGGTTCCCCTTGAGAATGAAACAAGCTCTTTTAAGAGAACTTGAGTGGTTGGGAAGTTTAGTGCAGTGCGTCACTGGGTCCATGACGTCTTGTCTTCAATACTAGTGTTACTTTAGTAACCACTAGTAGATTATGAATTGAACCCGGTTTCTGCCCTAAGGTTGAATATTTGGAGGGCTATTTCTTTTCACCCTTTCTCATTTCATTTCTTTTTCATTCTTTAACCCCTTCAGTGCTTACCGAGACTTCACCACTAGAACCTTGTTGGGTTTGTTCCAGTCCTAGCTCTATCTCAGTCCGCACTCTTCCCTTACTCACTTTACTCCTTTTTTTTTCAATCATTCCTAAGGACTTCTAATCTATCTATGGATTGTCCCTGGGAAGATCCTTCCGGTTCTGGTGGATCATGGGAACTTATACCTAACCTTAACCAACCTTATAACTCCATGCATAAAGATAAATGGTCGGTCTTTGGTATAACTTCCACAAACGCCTTTTGCTCCCCTTCAATATGTGCATCGATATACGAAAGAGTTTAGCACATATGTGGGAGCACATTTATTGAGTCCAAAAGATCACTTTTGTTTATCAGATTTCATATTTAAATCACATTCTCTCCCCCGATCAAATATTTCAAATCTTTAGAGATTTTTTATCTCAATTGATTTAAATAAGTTAGAAAACGTTTGGGAGAGAAATGCGGTTAATTTTTTTTAATATTGTCTGATAAAAGGAACCTTTTTCTTGCTCCCCATCAATCTGTGAGGGAGGTTGTTATGTGTCAGATTTGAAGAGTTTACAAAAGATTTGAAGTTTTAGCGAAAACTTTTTGAAAATGTACTCATTCTGGCACATAACACATCACAAATCATTTTGTTGCAAGGTTTTATGTACGAAGTGTGGGGAGTTTTGATGATACATAAAATTTTGAGAAATCACTCTCCCCCTCAATCAATGACGAATGTTAAAAACATATTTTCATAAAATGTTAAAGTCATTGATTGAGTGAAAATTTTATCAAACGTTTAAGTACAATTTGATTTTCAATCAAAATCTCATGGTACCACCAAGTTTTGCACAAATACTTTTCGGAAAAATCATAGAAGGGAAAGTATTGGGTGATAAAAAGAAGACTTCTCTTCTTTATCAAGAAATAATGCACTGAAACGTACATTAGATCGAGGGTGCATGAATATAAAGTAATTCACGCTCGGATGAACGACACCTTTTGCTAGGAACAACCGTCTTTTTGGCGACGTGTTTTCCTCATTTTTGAAAACCGGGTTGCTATCTGAAGTAATAGCAAGCCATATTTTTGAAGACCGGGTTGTAGCCTGAAATGACTACAAGCCAAATTTAAGAATGTTTTGAGAAACGACATGTTTTAGAAAAACATTATTTGAAACCGAAAAACTCTTGCTCAAGCATATGTATGATTCCGTGTCATTATTGAATGACATTTCTAGAAATGTACATAATATTGATTACACAAGAGACATGTCGTGAGAAGAATATTTTTGTATTTTTATATGATTTTTCAGATTTTTATGGTTTTTATAGGTTTTACAATTTTCTATTTTCTTTTTGATTTGATACTATACAAGGATATGTGAAGCAACCCCTTTACTCCTCTTGATCTTCCTGAAGACAACTGAGATCCTCAGGTGTGAGACTCTTCATGCCAAGGCGTGGGAGGATGAAGTGAAACCGTTCCCTAGAAAGTGCTTTGGTGAAGATATCGGCTAGTTGGAACTCAGTCCTCACAAAGTAAAGTTCCACAATTCCTTTCTCAACTTGCTCCCTGATGAAGTGATGTCGAATGTCAATATGCTTAGTTCTTGACTGCTGGACATTGTTGCAGCAGAGTGCAATTGCACTTTTGTTGTCACAGTACATGGGAATCTTATTGCATATAAAGCCATAGTCAGAAAGTTGAGATCGCATCCAGAGGATCTGAGCACAGCATGATGACATAGCAATGTATTCAGCTTCAGTGGAGGAGATAGATGTACTCATTTGTTTCTTTGAAGACCAACTGACTAGCTTATTCCCTAAAAGCTGTGCACCCCCAGATGTACTGCGACGAGTGTTTTGACATCCTGCATGATCAGCATCCGAATATGCTGTGAGAGCCATAGAAGTTTCTTTAGGGTACCAAAGGCCCATATGGATTGTTCCTTTAAGGTATCGAAATACTCTTTTGACAGCTTCCAGATGTTTCTTGGTGGGTTTGGATTGATACCGAGCACAAATGCAAACTACAAATAGAAGGTCGGGTCTGCTTGCAGTGAGGTACATTAAGGAGCCAATCATGCTTCGATACATGGTTTGGTCGACCGGAATTCCCACATCATCTTCGTCAAGTTTTGATCATTCAATCATTGGAGTATCAACTGAATCACTAGAGTCGAATCCAAATTTCTTCAAAATTTCATTGGCGTATTTGGATTGATTGATGAATATGCCATTGGGGTTTTGAGAGATTTGCAGTCCTAGAAAGACTGACATTTGACCCATCATAGACATTTGGAATTCAGAACTCATCTCTTGGGAGAAACGATCACATTCTGTGGGATCAGATGAGGCAAAGATGATGTCATCAACATAGATTTGTACATGTAGGAGGTTTTTGCCCGTTTTTCTGGTAAAGAGTGTAGGATCAACAACGCCTTTGGAGAATTTGTTGGCCAAAAGAAATTTAGACAAGATGTCGTACCACGCTCTGGGTGCTTGTTTAAGCCCATAGAGAGCCTTCTTTAATTGATACACGTGATTAGGGCATTCTGGATCCACAAAGCCTTCGGGTTGAGATACGTACACCACCTCTTTCAGATTCCCATTTAAGAATGTGGTCTTGACATCCATTTGATAAACCACCATGTTTTGACTTGCAGCATTTGCGAGAAAGATCCTTATGGCTTCTATTCTAGCAACCGGGGCGAAGGATTCTTCAAAGTCAATACCTTCTTCTTGTCGATATCCTTTTGCCACAAGCCTAGCTTTGTTTTTCAATACATCACCATGCTCATCAAGCTTAACCTTGAATATCCATTTGAGAGCAATGATCATTGAACACTCGGGAGGTGGTACTAGTTCCCAGACATCCAGTCGGTCAAATTCATGAATTTCGTCCACCATTGCAGTAAACCATGAGTGTTTGGACATTGCATCCTTGACGCTTTTTGGTTCAGCTTTAGAAAGAACAGAATTGAAGAAGCACCACAATGCATCGGTTGCAAGTTGTTTGCGGGTTGATACTGGACGTGAAGGGTTTCCAATAATGTTGTCAATAGGATGATCATTGGTCCATTTTCGAAGGTATTCATGGGGTTGAGAATGTGGAACTGAGGTAGCTGTGTTAGATTCGTCAGAGGATGTTACATCATTTGATGATTCAGGGGCAAAGATGTTAACAAACGGCTCATTATCAGGTGGAGCAAAAGGATTAACTTCAGATGTATTATGTACATTTGCCGCTCGCTGTATAGGTGAAGATTGGACATTGGACGTGCTAACCGATTGACTGATGGAGGGAGCTTCAGAATCCCATGACAATGAAGTGGATGGACCGTTATTGTCATCTTGATCATTCACCACCCCATCTGGTGGTTGAACCATTGTAGCTTCAGGAGCATTTATCTGTTGAGGTTCAAAGTATTCATCAAACATTGGGTCAAACAGTTTCTTCCAATCTTCACTTGTAGGAGGTACAAAAGGAGCAGCAGGTATGAGATTCTGTACAATCCTGGAACTAATTGGTCCAGGAGACAAAAAGTTAGGTACGGGTCCAGAACTTGATTGTCCAGGAACCGGTTGCTCAGTCAGCTCATCGAAAGTAAAGTGGATTGTTTCCATTATATCTCTGGTACGTTTGTTGTAGATTCGGTACCCCTTTCGCTCTGGAGCATAGCCAACAAAGAAACCAATGTCGGCCTTGGCCTTGAGTTTCCCAAGGTCTTCACTGTCATTCGTTGGATAGAAAAGTGCACCAAAAACTCGAAAGAACGAAAGATCGGGTTTTCTGCCATGAACCAGTTCGTAGGGAGTCTTGCAGTGGAGAGGATGTATCAAGGATCGGTTCTGTGTGTAACATGCGGTGGCAATGGCCTCAGCCCAAAGAAATAGAGGAGCTTTGGAAAAGATGAGCATAGTCCTTGCAGCTTCAACTAAGGTGCGATTGCGTCTTTCAACAACTCCATTTTGTTGAGGAGTTCGTGGAATGCTCTTTTGATGACTAATCCCGACACCTTCATAAAAAAGAGTAAGTTGTCTGTTCACAAATTTTGTTCCATTATCAGTACGAATGACTCTAACTGTTTTGTTGAGGCGGACTTGCAACATCTTGATGAGTTTGATGATGGTTTCCGGAGTTTCATCTTTTGATCGTAGAAATTTCACCCATGTGAATCGAGAGTAATCATCAACAATAACAAGTACATATTTCTTTCCATTGATACTTTGAATCCTCATTGGTCCACAAAGATCCATGTGGAGAGTATGAAGAACTTCCATGATAGAATTGACAGTTTTGGGTTTATGGGTATGCTTTTTGCTCTTGCCCATTTGACAAGCGGAACACAGATGGTCTTTTTCATATTTAAGTCTGGGCTAGCCTCGAACAAGATCCTTACGTGTAAGTTCATTGATGGTACCGAAGTTCAAATGGTTCAAACGACGATGCCACAACCATGACTTGTTCTTGGATGCTTTAGAGAGCAGACAAATTGGAGAGGACCGTAGCATATCTTCGATGGAGATGGTGTAAAGATTAGTGCCCCAACTCCCCTTGAGAAGATCAACACCATCTAATTCTCTAACAAAACAGGTGTGCTTTCTGAAGGTAACTTCAAGATCTGAGTCACAAAATTGACCAACAGAAAATAGATTGTGCCCAAGTCCTTCCACGTAGTAAACTCTGGATATAACACTGTCTCCAAAGACGTAATCACCATAACCCATTATAGATCCAAAGTGGTCATTCCCAAATCTGACCGTACCAATAAACTTTTCCACAAAATTCTTGAGCCGTGAGCGATCTCCAGTCATATGTTTTGAGCAGCCTGAGTCCAAATACCAAAGGACGATTTGTACGACCTGCATTTGAAACCAGACAATCGTGGATAACTGAAAAAGTTGGATCCCCACACACACTTGGGGTCCGTTTGGTTAGAACACACAAATATTGGATTATCATAAGTAACGGATATCTCACTAGAGTATTCACATTTTGATGCACTAGAACTAGGAGTGGTATTCGTTGCTTCTATAGGAAATAGTCTACCGGTAGGTCTCCACTTCCTAATAGGCACAACTCTAGAGTTAGTAATCCTAGTCACTGGGCACTTTTCCCTCAGAGTGAATTTCCTTCCAGTAGGTCTCCATTGATAACCAACATTAGTGAAAACTTTTCCTGTTTTATTCCATACTTGTTTTGCCCGTTTAACACTAGAAACATTCATAACTGGAGATATCATAGTGGATTTAAGAAAGGTCACAACACATGCATCATGATTACCATAAAATAAGCATTTGTTACAAGTCTTACAAATAGCATCAGAATTCGAATTAATTACATCATTGTTAACACAAATGTTTGAATCAACTCGATTCCTTTCACTAAGTAACACTTTATTGTTCCTAGATGATTCTTCTACTTCCTTCATAAGTGAGCTCTTAGCCGGCAAAGTCCTATCATTCTTTGTATTGCACTTAGGCTGTGACTTGCTAGCATTAGATACACCTTTTACTCCTGTAGAAGCAATGATTGAAACATTAGTCTGATTAGTTGCTACTTGTTTACTGGTGATCAAGATGGAGGATTGTGACATGGTTTGGGGAAGGTCAACTGTGACATGCTTGTTGCCATTGAGAGGGTGCAATGCACTTGTCCTATCCGACCTGGTATCATTCTTGGGGGATGATCCTATGGCATATTCTAATAATTCCTGAGCCCTATTAGTGAGGAAGCACGCACCAATAATAACATCATCAAGTGGTTTAGAAATCCTCTCATCTTCAATGGTTTCTCTAAGTATGGCCAGACAGTCCTTAAGAATTCTAAGATAGTTGTTATGAACTAACTTATTGTTCCTAAGGGGAAGAGAAACACTCACAGCATCGCACGCATATTTATTACAAGCATGTACATTGGAAATTGCATGATCACATGAAACAGCGGGTAATTTACCCTTCACCATGGTCTTTAGATTCTCAATTTCATTTAACAAAGAAGTGACTCTTTCATTGTTTTGGTCACGTGTTGTTTTAATAGACTCAAACAATTCTTTATAACGTTGTTTAGCGTTAGACATTTCAGCACGAAGCCACTCATTTTCATGTTGTAGTTCATTGATAATGCCCTGTTTTTGAAAGTTTTGAGAATCTATCGACTTCTGGTAATTGGTATTGGTCACATCGCTTTTGTTCGATTTTAATTGTGCAATTTGGACCTTCAACTTCCGAATCGTGTTTGAGTGAGCTTGAATTACTTCATCCTTTTTGGCTAATTCAAAACATGTATCAAACTCAGGAGCATCCGAAGATATCTTGACATTTGATATTTTTATGCTTTCTTCTAGATGTTGATATTTTAATTGTAGGTTCAGATTATCAACTTCTAGTTTTGAGAAATTCCTGACCATGTTATCATGATCATCGTTTTGAATTTTTTCAGTAAGTTTGTAATTCTTCCCCTCAAGCTCAATCACACGATTTTGGAAGACATTCAAAGTAACCGACATTTCATGAAATTGGCGAGCAGATAGCGCAGAGTCGGTAACAGTATAAAACACATCTTTAGCAATGCAGTTAGCAATCAAATTTTCATTCATGATGAGAATATTTTTCCTGTCAATTTCACTGTGTTTGAGATCAATAGCTCGTTTGTTACCCTCACTTTCCACTTCATCAAATGCCTTTTTCATTTGAGTCACATCATCATTAATGGTGTTTTTAAGTCCCTCAAAATGTTCTTTTAGAAGTTTAAAAAATGGCATAACTTCAATTAGGTAACACTGTTTTGTTTGCTCAAAACCCCGTTCCCCTTCAGTAATCCCTGTAGGTGTAATTCTTATTTTACAGGTTTTCTCAAAGTCATTGAACAATTGACCTAGCACATACAGCCCAATTAGAGTATTACATTGTGTGGGGAGAGTGAGAGGTACAAGGTGCCTAGGTGTGTTCAGGGGATAGGCAGTTGGGTGAGCAATTCTAAACATAGTGCGTGTGTTACCTACAACTCTTTCAGCTTGCATTTTCTCAATGTCAATATTCCAAAACACTTTTTCAGGAAAAATTCTCTTTTGAGGAACAAAAATTGCAGTATGGTTGTCATTTGCATAATCATAGTGAAACACGATATTCTTAGCAATGCATTTAGGATCCTTTAAACGTTCAGCAAGTTTTGCCCTAGTTCTATCCTCTGCCTCATTGATGTGGTCATAGGATCGTGTATCAGGAGGGGCATGGTTAGGTTCAAGCATAGTATTTGCATCATATAATGCAGGTTGTGCACCTAGACCTATTCTAAGGAATCTTGCTTTGGGTTTGGAGGTATCATGTTCACTAAATTCATCACTCAACTTCCTGTGGCTTTCCATCATTTGAGCAGATTGAATAGTTTGGCCCTGTGTGTACAACTTATCTTCCAATTTATTTTTCAACATTTTTAATTTTGAGAAATCATTTAGAAGTTTAGTTTCTTTATCTTTGAATTCTTGTTTGATTGTAGTCAAACCTTTTTGAACCTCTAGTTTTTGTTTGATGGTTTGATCCAATTGGTTCTTTAAAGAAACTAGTTCCCTTTTTAATGATTCTTGTTTGGAATTGTTTTCAAATATGTAAGTACGCAGTTGCCATTCCATTTTCTGCTCACGATCATTTAGCTCAAACTTAGCACGCTGCTCATAAATGCTTACTTGGTCCTTAAGGGTGTTAATTCTAGTGATCAGGGAATCATCAGGGTTGTATATCGAGTGCTCATATACCTCATGTTTACTAGAATCAAAAGACGGCATGTCACTTGGTACAACTGGGGGTCCATTGTCATTCACATACATTTCATATGGGATATTATTGGTATTACCCATATCAGTGACGTTTGTGTTGAAAATATTCTTGAGTTGTACAGAGTCACATGCCCCCTGTACAGGTGAAGGATTATTCAGATTATGATTAGGAGATGTTGGTACCTCAAAGATAGCAGACGTGATGGATAAATCAAGATGCTGTGAAGAGGATGCTGCTGCAGACAGATGAGCCATGAAAATTGTTTGAGCAGTTGGTTCATCATCCACGTCTGAGTCAAATGCATCACACTCTTCAACTTGAAAGATATTTGGGTCATTAAGAGCCATGTCCTGAACAGGTTGATCATCCACATCAGCATCAAAAGTGTTCCCATCATTACCAGCCAGAAAGAGCAAAGCTTCTTCATCCAACACAGTCCCATTTTCTTGTGCCTGCATCAGCAACATCTTGTCTTTGAAGTACTCAGAGTTTTGGGGACGTTTTGGGAGAGTGCAATTCCTAGCAATATGGCCCAACCCTCCGCAGTTATAGCATTTTGGCTGCTTAGCTTGTGCTTGAAGAGCATTCCCAACTCTGTATTGCCCATTCTCTCAACCAGCATTTCTTTGGTTGAAATTCTGTCTTCCCTGCACATTCTGCACCACCACCCGACCATCTTCAATGACTGCCTGATTACGTGGATTAGATGAGATTCTGAGTTGGTTGTTAGTAGATGGAAGTGCAGCCCTGAACTGTTGAACCAGTAGAGAAACTTGGTTGGAGAGATTGTCAATCATCATGTCAGTGTGAGAATACCCAGAATCAAGTTGTGTATTCAAAGCAGATAGTGAGGGAGTTGATGATTGACTATTGGTTGGAGTAGTCCTGGAGGATGATTGTGATGGTTGAGGTTGATCATTTGAGGTTTGATTAGGTTGTTGAACATTAGAGACAAAAGCAAGAGATTCATTTGTTGCAGACGGATTGAGTTTTTCTCGCATTAGCCGATCATAAGCAGCATGTTTCTCATGTTGTTGGAGATATGCTTAAAGTTTTTCATGATTGGTATGCCTGAGACCTTTGTTGAGCTTAACAGCTGTGACAAACCTATCCCATTCAGGTGCCATGTTATTCACAAATTTGGAATTGAGCTGTATGTTGGGCATTGTCATCTTGATGGCTCTCATATCATTGACTAGCTTGTGAAATCTGACGTAATAGTCAGTGATGCTTTCACTTGGATTCATTTTGAAATGCTCAAATTCATCGTATAGCTGTGACTCACGATCTTCTTTAGTTAACTCTGACCCTGCAAGAAGCATTTTGACATTATCCCAGACCGCCTTTGCTTCAGTGTTGAAGTTGATCAACTTGTAGACATCTTTGGGAAGGCCTTGAATGATGATGTTTGATGCTCTGATGTCTGCATCATAGCGTTTCTTTTCTTCTTCAGACAACGCATTGTAAGTGCGAGGTCTATCAGGACCAAATACGGCCGGTAGTTGATCAGTTGCTTCTGAAATCGTGTCTCTAGTAGTACCCACTTGAAAGGGTCCCTCATCGATGGATTTCAAGATGTTAACCCCATTATCTTTACCCAGACAGTACAGCCGTATCCTTTGAGCCCATGATTCATAGTCAGTTCTATCCAACATCGGAGGTCGGGTGTCAGACCCCGTAGCTTGAATGTCATCGGAAGACGTCGACATCACAAATTAGAAATTACCAAACCACACGTAGGAGATACTCACAATGTAAGGTACTAGTCGCAGGATAATTTAACCACAACTTGACCTAACCGCATAACACTAACCTCAAAATAAACCAAACCGCAGAAAAGAAATCCAGTCGCAAAATGATCTAACCGCAATCCAAGTGAACCGCAAACCAAAGATTCTAACCGCAGAACACTAACCGCAGAAACAACCAACTCGCAGAAAAATCCCAACCGCAGACCGATCTAATCGCAACCTAAGTAAACCGCAGAATAAGGATAGTAACCGCAGGATACAAACCGCAGAAAGCACCCAACCGCAGAATAGTTAACCGCAGATAGCTAAATGCAGGCAGATAACTAATCGCAGTGATAATGGTCCAAAAGTGTCACTATCGTTGCGTTTTGTTTGTATTCCCGAAATAGTAAATGCAGCAAGTTAACCGCAGATAACAGCACTTAACCGCAACCAAGCAATGAAACAGTGGACTTAAACGCAACCAAGAAATCCGCCCATAATCACCTCCAAACTTCAAATAGCTTAATGATATGGTAACACAAACTAAACTACAATGTTCTACAAACACTAATGAACATAAAAGTACAATTTAAACCAAGATGTTTTCCAAGAAAGTGACTCCAAACTCACAAAACCACTCAAAACATCATCAAATTTGATTCTACAAAGCCCTAAGATGAAACCTTGCTTCTTGATACCAATTGTAGAATACTAACTATATATGAAACATGTTCATGTTGTGATTTGTGAGGCGTAGAAGTGAGGAGGAGGAGGAGAGAAAAGAAAGAAAGAAAGGAACCTTGAGAGAAAAAGGAAAATATTAGATTGAGATTAAGTGGAAGGTTCAACCCTCTCCACATGTGAAGAGGGGTATTTATACTTACAACATAACGCCCACTCCCGGGCTGTGGATCAGGCATACAGTGGGTGAAGACCCGTCCTTCTTCCACGGTGTTACTTAAACTAACACTAATTAACTAATAAATAAACTAACTACGAGCTAACTTAATGCTATTACAATCATTAGGTGACCGAGACTTTTACAGGAATATTTGTATTCCTAACACAACCCACTTGAATGTACACCCAAATTGCCTTAGCCTTCCGTGTATGCACTCATCTTTAGTGCATTATTGTTATTTGTTTAAACCCTTAGTTAATTATCTAATTGATTACATGGTTGCTAAGTCGAGTCATATCTTGTACATATTGTTTTGGGACGATTGGGACTCATGGGTAAAGTACGTGTGTTATGGAGTAATGGGGAAGAACATCATTTATTACCCCCATATGTGCATTAATCTTAAAAGTACTCCAAGTGTTTTAATTATCTTGATTCGAGTCATTAGATTAGTTTAATGTAAAGTATGTAAAAATTCAAGTGTAAGGAGAATGTTCATTCCCTATGATGTATTATTTTGGATGGTAGGGTAAGAGTGTATGCAAAAAAAAAAAAAAAAAAAAAGAAAAAAGTAAGAAAAAAAATAGAAAAAGAAAAGAGAAAAACATACGGACTACCATCCCGTTTCATTCTATGTTTATTTTATGTTTTTGATATTTTTCATTTATTAGCTTAAGTCGAGTCTAGTCTTGGCTTAGCAACGCCATATTGTACATGTAATTAACCAAGATGATTAACTCGCCACCAGTAAAGATTACCTATATCCAACAAAACCGTGTATTCCATATCCCTACACCTAACGTTATAACCCTTTAAAAGACCTCTTTGATAGTTTATCCTAGGTGCTTACGCCATGTGGTGGAGGTTTGATCCTTTCCCAAGCCTATGGTAATCTATTTTGCTATGACAGGTAGTGAAAGATGTTTTCCATTTCCATATTGTGATATATACTTTATTACACCCGACAGATGTGAGTATCTAAACACTATTTGTGAGGTGCTAGTGTATGACCTCCGTGCTTGTCTTTAGTCTTTAGTGGAACGATTATTCGTTGTAATTACTTTTATATTAGTGTTAAATGACCTCTAACTTGTATTTTGATTAGAATAAAAGCGCATTTGCTTGAGGACAAGCAAATCTCAAGTGTAAGGGTATTTGATGAGGCGAAAATGAACCGTTTTTAGGGGGTCATTTAAGCCCGGATTTGAATTTATTTGATCAAATAATGCCCTAAATCGTTCCTTTTGTCATTTTAGGTACTTTTGGAGTGAATTCTGGAAAAGGAAGCATTTTGGATGTTTTTGGAGCATAAAAGTGAAGAAAACGGCAAAGTCTTAATTTTCCTTGCTGGGAACAGTACCTGACGGCGTCAAGAGTCTTCAAGTGACGGCGTCAAGAGTAATACAAGAGGTGGAAGTAGATAAAGTCCGTGATGATCTAGAAGAGTTTTACACTAGGGACATGACGGTGTCAGCATAGGCCGTCATGGTCCAAATAAGAGTGACGGCCCAGAGTAGAATTGCACATGTCGGCGTCAAAAGTGGATCTAGGCAATCCGATTTCATTATGGGCGGCGAGTTGACGGCGTCAGAATTTCCTTCTTGACGCCGTCACCCTGTAAAATCTATATATAGTTTTGCAATTTTCATTCATTAGGAGAGGAACAATTAGGGTGTAACTTTCGAGAGAAACCCTAGTACGAATATTACAACTTTTTCAAGGGTTTTTACCCTTTGAAACCTTTCATGTTCAATTGAGATAAGTACTCTTTCAATTCATTCAATATGTCTATGTGATGTTTGAATATATCTTACACTTGTCTTGAATTTAACATGCTTGGCTAGATCTCTTGTGCGTTTGCTTAGATGTAGTGAAACCTAGATGTTAATTATGGGTTGATTGTTTGTTTATAGTTGTTCCGGATGATTGTATTCGATGTTAGGCTTAAGAAAACTGGCAGACTTCCATTGGTGACATGCTTGAATGTCTTAAGAAACATGATCAGAGGTGTACTATGATTTTTGGTTGTATTTAATGCGTAGGAGAATTCTAATGATCCCATTTTAGGAGCTTCTAATGGCTCGACATAGGATTGAAGTAGGATCCTATAGAGTTAGGGAATATTGTTCACGGCCCTGCGACTAGTATTAAGGAATACGACCCGTCATCCATGCAATTGTAACAAACTATCAACCTGTAAAAGATATCTAGGGAGTAATGAAACCTAAGTAAACACAACTCTCCCTATTATTGTTCACACCACTAGTTTAATTAGCTTCATTTTCATTTTTGTTATTTAATTTTGATTGCATCTTTAGTCATTGGGCTAGTTGATTAGCAACTAATTCCGCCTACTCCTCCAAAAATCGAGATTTTTAATTGCTTTTATAAAAACATAAAAATACAAAAAGAATCATCCCTCACCTCTAGACCTAGTTTTTAGGCTTTATAATCCTAGCGACACTATTTCTGAGTTGAACGATCAATCCCCCGGTACTTGTCACTATACTATACTACAACGATCAGGTACACTGCCTGGTGGGGGTTGTCAGCTTCTCGAGATCTCTTGAGAGGTAAAGCCTGGTACGATTCCCACGTATCAGTAAGGGAATAAAGGTTGGATAGTGTAAGAGTGTGTAAGAGAATATGTAAGAGTTAGATGTGATGGGGAGCCTACTGTGTGTAGAAGCTCAAATGGTTGTGAGTAGTATGTGTAAATTTGAATGAAAAAGTATTGGGAGTGTAAGGGAATAAGTTGGTTGGATATTATGTATGTAAGAATGAGTTGTATGTGTAAGGAGTATGTAAGAGTGATTGGATGGGGAGCCTTGTGTGTGTGAAGAGGGGTATGTGAGTGAAGTGTGTGTATTTTGAATGTAAAGGTGTAACACCCCAACCCGATAAGGGTAAAAGTGTCACATTATGGTGACATTTCAAAGCAAGCACAAGCATACATCTCAAGTAATACAAATGAGTATCAAGGTTACAAGGGAGACTGAGGTACAAGTACAAAAGAAAGTAGTACAAATGAGTAAGTTTGGAATGTACAAAAGCTCCTACTAATCCAAAAGCTATCAAGGTAAAGTCTTCTAAGTCCAATGCACTCTTCACCCATAACCCAACTTCCTACTAAAACCTGCCACAGGAAAAGAAATGCGGCTGAGCTACGAGAGCCCAGTGAGCAGATATGAAAGTAACAAGCAATAGAGAATGATATATATATATATATATATATATATATAAAGCATAAAGGAGTACAACCGAAGTAAGAAGAACCTGTATTAAAGCTGTAAAGGTAAAGGTATAATGGTCAGGTCAGTTATCCACCACGAGCCCAATCAAGACAAGTATCAAGTCAAGTCAAGTAATCAGGTAACCATGCATCCAAAGGGGAGACCTCGGGATACCAAGTATAATATGAGGCGATACCTCCAAGGGTTGGAGTAGCTAGCTCCCAAGATGTGAAAGATGTGTATCGCAAACACCGTCAGTCACCAAGTATAATATATAATGTAGTCCAAGTCATAATCATAATGGCCGTAGCCGAAGCAAGTATCAAGTCAAGACAAATCTAGGATGCATCCATATGCCCCTGCAAGCCAATAACAATCATAGCAGTAGTCGATAACAAGATCAGGGACGGTGGGGGACATCTCTCTGGCCCCACTAGAGTACATAACATCGGTGCATGAATGTTATGGTTGTGGCTACTCCACAACAAGTAGTACCAAGTATAACAAGTGGTGGCTCGTAGTCTCAAACTGTGGGTCAATGGTCAAGTCAAATATCAAGTGTACAAGTACAAGGTTCATATCAAGTGGTTCAAGTCAAGAGTCCATATCAAGTGGTTCAAGTCAAGTTTCATATCCAAGGTTCAAGTGAAGATTCAAATCAAAAGGTTTATTATCAAGGCCCATAGTAAAAAGGTTCAAGATGGAAAGGTTTATACCAAGGTTCATACTGAGAAGGTTCATGTGGATTTCATGTTTAAGATTCAAGGTAAAGATTCAATAGTGAGAAAGTACGTAGAGTTTAGTGTAAAGGTTCATGTCATAAGTTCAAGTATAGTTTCATATTAGGTTCCAAATAAAAGTTTATGGCAAGGGTTCAATTCAAATGTTTATGTCAAATGTTCATTTAAAATAAATCTTTAATAATGGTTCTCATGAAATTAAGGTTTTCAATAAGGTAGTCCTTAAAATAAATATTCATAAAATTAGTGAAACTTCGTATAAAAGTGGTGTTACATAACGTTCATAACCTCATTTTAAAATAGTTTTTCCTCAAATCATTTTCATAATATAATTACTAAAAGTTTTCACATGCGGTTATAATATTAAAAGCACTTTCAAAATATCAAGGGTTATATCTAGTTCAAGTCAGGGTTTGAACAAAGTATCATTTCAAGTCAAGGTATAAGTCAAAGATCGAAGTAAGTGATTTTAATATAGGGTTCAAGTCAAGGTTCAAACCTCTAGATAGGTCAGAATATCTGTACCTTAGACCGCAAGTACAAACATAACAGAAAACATAAAGATCGGAAGCAACTCCTTCTTCAGTGAATCTACACGAATTTAATAGCTAATTATTTACTAACAACTAGGTTATGCAATTTCTTGTTTAGACACTCATTTATTGTACGTACAGTTACTATGATCTCGTTTTACTTTGTGTTTAAGTAGTTTACATCAGTAGTCAAAGACGTGTCTAAATCCCATATATTTTCTTTAGCTTACTTAGGTTTTAAAGATCAAACCCACTATTATAAATTGTCAATTTCGTAACAAAAATTACCTTATTTGTTGTATTAGATACTACCAGTAATATGATGCCTAAAAGACTAGTATTCTCATTTCAAAATATTACTCCCTCCGTCCCAATTTATTTGTCCACTTTTGTTGGGAATTCTGTGAAGTAAGAATTCTGCTGCTGTTTCTGCTGATGATTCCTGCTGAAGAGTTGGTTTCTGCTGAAGCAGTGTATCTGCTGAAGACTAGTTTTAGCTTTATTAGTTTCTGCGGATATAGTATTTCCGTATTTTATGTAATGTAGTTTGGATATGCATGAGTTTATTTAGGAAGTGATAATGCATATCTTTTAGAAGTTTTAGAGTATACGTTTCTTGTGAAACGGTTTAGGGTTCCTTGAGTATAAAAGGAACACACGTTTTATGTATTGAATAACTTTTAGAAAAATTCTAATTATAATTAAAAAGATCCATAGAGGATCAAGAGTTCTTAGTATCAAGCTTGTGTTTTGTTTCCGCTTTATAAATACAAGTTGCAGAGATTGTCTATTAGTGTGTTATTGATTAAAGTGACATTACTAACGATTCTAGAGTGCTCAAGAAGATCTATCAAGGTCTATAGCTTAACAAGTGGTATCAGAGCCTCGAGAGAGTCTCTGCCATACTAAGAAACACAAATCTTACACCTTTACAACCCAAACAAATCACCAAACATGCCTGGATCGGATGATGATGTTGATACAACCCAGAACATTAACACCACTTCTCTTCAACAACTCAATCTCTCCAACAGTAATGCTAAGTTTCCATACTTGAAGAATGCAGAAGATTATCATCTGTGGTCCATGAAGATGCAGAACTGGATCATAAACATTTATTGGAATCTGTGGGAGGTTGTTAAGAAATGGAATAGTCTGAAGAAGCATGTTACAGATGCTGATGGTGTTGTTACTATTGTAGGACCCAAAACTGCTGAAGAGATTCTGGCTGTGCAGAGTGAGAGTAAAGTCAGAACTATTTTGCTCCAAGCTATTCCAGATGACCATATGGGTGACTTCCATTTTATGGAGGATGCCAAGGACATTTGGATGGCTATAAAAGCAAGATTTGGTGGGAATGAGGAATCAAGAAGGTTGCAGAAGTCTATGCTGAAGCAGAAATTCAAAGAATTTCAGATATCTGAAGAAGAGGGAATTCATAAGGGTTATGACAGGTTTCATCGAATATTGAGTCAACTTAATCAGTTGAAGGCTAGACCCGACAATGAAGACTGCAATTCTAAATTTCTGAGATCTCTGCCGCCATCTTGGTTACAAGTTTGTATTGCTCTCAAGACCAAAGGTGGGTTGGACATGATGTCTTTTGATGACCTCTACAATAGGCTTAAATCACTTGAGCCTGATGTTAGAAGTCCCATACGTCCATCCACTCATTCTGCATTTGTTGGTGCCTCTACTAAACCTGTGCATCAAGCCTCAAGTTCATATTCATCAGGAGCATCTTCTCAAACTTATAATCAAACTGCTCCTAAATCAAGATCAAGTAATGTGTTGGAGGATCTTATTCATTCATTTGTGGCTGAATATGAACCTCAGCAGTTTATTGCTTATGAGGACTTTGAACAGGTGGATCCATTGGAAATGGAGGAGATGCACTTGAAATGGGAGCTTGCAATGATCTCAATGAATATCAGAAGGTTTGAAGCCAAGTCTGGAAGAAAGTTTGGTTTTAATGGAAAAGAAGCAGCAAGGTTTGATAGAAGGAAGGTTAAATGCTACACTTGTGGTCAAGTGGGACATTTTTCAAGAGAATGCAAAGATAGAAAGGCTAGAGATGAAGTTAGATATGGTTCTTATCCATTGGAAGCAGGGAATAACAAGACTGTACCTTCAAAGGCAATGGTGACTCTGGATCACCAAATTGATTGGGCTGATCATGAACCTACTGGAGAGGAAGCTTCTACTTCTTCACAAGTGAATCTGCTAGCATTCACACCTTCAGAAGACAAGAAGGCGCAAGTCTCCTTGATGGGAATCTCTCATGTAAACAACTGTGTGTTTGGATGTAGTGTAAGATACAATGAGCTTAAACAAGAATTTGATGAATTGAAACCAAAATACAATGAGTGTTATGTTGAAGTAGAGTCTTATAAAATGGCTTTAAAAACATTAGAGAAACAAAAAGTATGGTTTCAAAAGAATCAAGTTAAATATGATGAAAAAGTAAGAGTTCTAGAAAGTAATTTAGAGGTTGCTAATATAGAATTAAAACGTACTGAAAAAGAGAAGTCTGATTTAGAAAAAGAAAAACAAGAGTTACAAGCTAAATTAGATAAAGAGATAGTTGGTCGTATGAAATGGCAGGAAGGGGCATCTAATTTGAGTAAATTAATTGATGGTCGCCAATCTGTTAGGTCTAGAAAGGCATTAGGATATGAGAAGTATATAGACCCTGAAGAGCTAACCTATCCTGATATGTCTAGTGTTTTTGACCCTGAACCAGCCTTAGCTTATCAAACACCTGTTAAATATGTTAAGGAAGGGGGAATGAATGCAGTGCCTGGACCTATAAGAGGGGAACACATGCCTATAGACTTGTCCAAACCTGTTGACTTTGATGGATCACATCATTTATATGGCAAAAAGTCAACTGACTTGCAAGACCCTATTGTGAAATCTAATGACTTTGTCTCTTGTTGTAACAGTGACAAGTCTTCTGATGAAGGGTCTACCTCATTTGCTAGCTGTGATTCAAGTGAGAAGTCGGACCTGCCCAAGACCACTCCCAAGACCACACCAAAGACATCACCCAAGACTCCCCACAAGCCTTCTAGAGTTGCTGCTAATAACAAGACAATTTCTACTGAAGACTTGTTTTTAAATTCTTTGCATAATAATACTTTTGGCTTTGTTAAAAACAATTCTGTTTGTCATGGTGATTTGAATACTTTTTCATGTTATGGAAATTCTTTTGGTTTGCATAAATCTTCTAAAAGGAAGAAGTGTTTTGTGTGTGGAAGTAAATATCACTTGATTAAGGATTGTACATATCATGAGCAAAGAATGGGTGCATGTGGTAGTCAAAAGAAAACTAGGCAAATGTGGAAGAATGTTAGTGAAATACCATCTTTTGTTCCACATCAGCAGAAACCTAATTCTGCTGAATCTCATTTTTCATGGAGAAGAACCAGTACTAGACCATCTGTTAGACCCACTAGTTCTTTCTTTTATAATAGTTATTGGCCTAATCACTTTGACTCAATGTGTAATGGTGGTGGGAAATGGAATACTGCTGTGAAGCCCTCAGCAGGTTGTTCTTGGACAAAGAAGGGACCTAACATGAATTACAGGCCCAAGAACAATGGTGGATCTAAAACATCTACATGGCCTGTTACTAATGATCCACAAGGCAGGCTCAAGTCAGCAATGACTTGAGTCTCCAATGTGTACTAATTTTGTATATTTTGTTGTTGTTGTAGGAACATCCTTTGAAAAGTACTGAAGTTGGTATTGTTGATAGTGGGTGTTCTAGAAGTATGTCAGGGAACAAGGATAAGATGCATGACTTTGAGCCCATTGAAGGAGGAGGTACTGTAACCTTTGGTGGTAGAGATGGCAAAATTACAGGGAAAGGAACCGTTAAGACACCCTTGTTAGATTTTGAAAATGTTTACTATGTGAAGGAACTGGAGCACTTTAATCTAATCTCAGTATCACAAATGTGTGACACTAAGCATAAGGTTTTCTTCTCTGAAGATGAGTGTCTTGTACTTTCCAAGGACTTCAAACTCCCAGAAGACACAACTGTATTGCTGAGAGTTCCTAGAACCTTCAACCTATACACATTCAATCTGAATGATGTTCAGCCTGAAGGTGATCTAACATGTTTGGTAGCCAAAGCTTCCCTGGATGAATCTAATAAATGGCATAGAAGAATGGCACATGTGAATTACAAGACCATCAACAAGTTATCCAAACTTGGTCTTGTTAAGGGCCTTCCTTCTAAACTCTTCACCAATGAACACAATTGTATTGCTTGCAACAAGGGAAAGCAACACAGAGCCTCTTACAAAACAGTCCAAGCAGTGAGCACCATTTCAGAACCTCTTCAGTTGCTGCACATGGATCTCTTTGGTCCAACCCCCATTAGAAGTATTGATCACAAGTACTTCTGCCTGGTTATCATAGATGATTATAGCAGGTTTTGCTGGGTATTCTTTCTCAAAACTAAGGATGAAACAACTCCAATTCTGAAAGAATTCATTATCTTAGTTGAGAACCAGTTGAATAAAAAGGTGAAAGGAATTAGGTGTGACAATGGTACAGAATTCAAAAATGTTGTCTTCATAGAATTCTGTAAGTCTAAAGGGATTAGAAGGGACTATAGTACTCCAAGAACTCCACAACAAAATGGGGTTGCTGAAAGGAAAAATAGAACCCTCATTGAGGCAGCAAGATCAATGCTTGCAGACTCCAAACTACCCACCATGTTTTGGACTGAAGCAGTCAGTACTGCATGTCATGTCTTGAACAGGGTATCCATCACTAGACTTCATGTCAAGACACCTTATGAACTTCTCACTGGGAAAGTTCCACACATACATTACCTTAAGCCTTTTAGATGCAAGGTGACTATTCTGAATACTGCTGATATACTGGGTAAATTTGATGGGAAAGCTGATGAGGGATATATTGTTGGGTATTCAGCTCATAGCAAGGCCTATAGGGTTTATAATCTGAATACTAAAAAGATTGAAGAGACCCTTAATCTGAGATTTCTTGAAGATCAGCCTAATATTCAGGGACAAGGCCATTCTTGGTATTTTGACCTAGACTATTTGACTGACTATTTGGGTTATACTAGGCATGCTTCTAATCCTAATGCAGGTACCAAAGATTCAAGTTCTAACCCTGCAGGTTTCATGGATGATGACTCAGAATGTGAGTCTGAGCCAGAAGAGAATACTTTTGTTGTACCATCTTTTCCACCTAACCATTTTGTAGGTAATCAATCTGCTAGTGAACAAGATGATGAGTCACATTATGCAGAAGATCTTGCAAGATTGCAGAAGCAGGAACATGCTGCTACTAAGGAAGCTCAGAAACTCAATGACAAGGTTACACAAGAGACTGAGGCTATCCTACATCAGTCAGCACAAGCAGTCAGTGGCAACAAGGATACTGCTGAAGGCACACCTATTCCCACTGATAATGTCAAAGATGCTGATTCTGCTGATGTTCACTCTCCCATCTCTACTGAAGTCTCTGCAGCTTTTGATAAGCCCTTTACCAGATTTCCAAGTCCTTCTGATCTTGGGAATTATCAACCAAAGCCTGGCTTGTTTAACTCAGCTTCATATGATACTGAGTTTGAGCCTACACTCACCAACATTGATGCCAACATTGATGTTCCACCTACAGCTACCAAAAGGATTCACAATGCTCATCCCCTATCAAAGATTATTGGTGATCCTAAAGACCCTGTTCGAACTAGAAGCACTGTCAAGAATACAAAATATGGAGAAGTTGCTTTTATCTCTTATGTCTACAATCAAAAGAGGAACAATCACACAGACTTCAAACATTGTTTGTTTGCATGCTTTCTTTCTCAGATTGAACCAACTAGTGTTCCTCAAGCACTGGCTGATTCAAGTTGGCTTGAAGCAATGCAAGAGGAGATGCTGCAATTTAAGAATCAGCAGGTTTGGATTTTAGTTCCTCTTCCTGATGGGAAATATGCCATTGGGACAAAATGGATTCTGAAGAATAAAAGAGATGCCAGGGGTATTGTGGTGAAGAACAAAGCAAGACTAGTGGCTCAAGGTTTTAGACAAGAGGAAGGCATTGACTATGATGAGGTCTTTGCACCAGTGGCCAGAGTTGAAGCTATTCGGATATTTTTGGCCTATGCCTCTTACATGGGCTTTATGGTTTATCAGATGGATGTTAAAGGTGCTTTCTTGTATGGAGAGATTGAAGAGGAGGTTTATGTGACTCAACCCAAGGGATTTGAAGACCCTGATCATCCTGAGTATGTGTACAAAGTTGTCAAAGCTCTCTATGGACTTCATCAAGCTCCCAGAGCTTGGTATGCTAGACTCTCCACATTTCTGCTGAAGAATGGCTACAGAAGAGGTGCCATTGACAAGACTTTATTTCTCAAGAAAGATTCAAGGGATATTATTCTTGTGCAGGTGTATGTGGATGATATTATATTTGGTTCTACCAAAGAAGCATGGTGTAGAGAGTTTGAGAATTTGATGAAGGGCGAATTTCAGATGAGTGCCATGGGAGAACTCACTTTCTTTCTGGGTTTGCAAGTTCAGCAGAAACCTGATGGTATATTCATACATCAGGAGAAGTATGTAAAAGATATGTTGTCCAAGTTTGCTATGGAAAATGTCAGGACTGCCACTACTCCATACGAGGCTCCCAAACCAAAGAACAATCTTACTCCTGATCTTCCTGTGAATGTTCATTTATACAGGTCTATGATTGGTTCTTTGATGTACTTGACTGCCTCAAGACCTGACAATACATTTGCTGTGAGTGCATGTTCAAGACACCAAGTGTCACAACTCGTAATTTCCGGTCATTTTCCAAACCTCGACAATTTACTATTCACAAGTTACTATTCATCATTTACTATTCATCGATCACTATTCATCGTTTTCGAGGTCAATTTGACGTTCTGAGAAGCGTTCGGAAATTTTACTATTCACTTGACACTATTCATTTCCGGAAGAAATATCACTATTCACGTGCATTATTCATGTCATCGTAAATTTAGTTTACGAGTATTTAAATTCGCGTAACCGGATTGGTTCAGGTGCGAATTCATGCATTATCATTGGGACATTTCATTCAGACTAGAAATAGTCTTCATATTATCTTTATGGCACTTGCATACTATTCCACTCGTAGGGTATTCAAATTATATTTTTAATATAATTAACGAATTACGTACGTTTATTTTAAATAAACACCAATACGCGAACTATAAATGTGACTAACACGTCCAACACTCTCAACTATGATCCCAATATATTTTTATATTCATTTTTATAATATAAAAATTATAATATTAATTTACCCGGTATTTTGGATATTTATTTTAATTATTAACTTAAGATTTCTAAAACTTCGACGGTTTTCGTGGAAATTAAACTATAATTATCTAAACACCCAATAATTTTATCCAACCTATTTTTATAATTTTTATAACTTTATTATGACCCGGTTAACTCCGTTAAAATTTATTTTTAGTTAACCCGGTACCCGGTACAATTTAAAACTACACAAAACTACCAATAATACATTTTATTACAAAATTCTACATTCATCCCCCCCCCCTTTTTGACTTTGCCGCCCCCCCCCTCTCCAATTTCTTACAAAAATTACTTCCATACACTTTGTTAATAAATGCTACTACTAACTCTTTTATTTATAATATAATTTCAATAATAATAATATATACTAACTTTACCAAATTTTCATCTCATTTCTTTCTTGTATCAAAAGCTCTCTTTTCTCTCTTTCTCTTCTCATATAAACGGCCAAGAAACAAAAGGAAGGAAGAACCAAGATTTTTCAAAGATCAAAGTGTTTATCTAGTGTTTATAGTATCCTTGTTTGAGTTTTGAAATAAAAACTCAAGGATTATTAGGTTTTAATCATCCTAACTTCACTAATCTTACAAGTAAGTTACTAAACTCATTTCATAATTTTTACAAAGATCTTACTATGTTTATACATGTTTCTTGCAAGATCTCATACATGCATTAACTTATACCACTTTATTTTTATAACTTTTGATCATACAAGCCCTAGAAATGATTTGTGGTTAGATCCTTGTTAGATCTACTTGGTTTTGGTGATTAGGAACCCATGACACCCTAAGAAGGTGTATGGTAGGATTAGATTAGTTTTGTGGTGTTTGAAAGAGGTTTGATGGATGATGGAACTAGTTTGGAGACTTGGAAATGGTTTTTGAAACTTTTAAAATACCTACTGTCCCTATTTTAATTTCGTGGGAAAATCAGTGGGTGATGGTTAATTTTTGACTAAAGATTTAGAAAATACATTCAAAAACGAAACTTTGGGCGAAAGAATGGATTAAAACGAGTTTATAACGAAGGAGTTATGATTTTTGCAAATTTAACGACGAAAACTATTTTTTCAGAAAACTGCTTGCTGTTTGGCAGAATACGACGGGTATTTTGAGGCATTAAACGTAACCTAGAGGAGCCGAGTTATCTAAAATATACTAGTATATACAAAGACGAATCCGTGGACATAAAGAACAAGGAAAACGAGCCTAAAACGACCGAGTTATACCCGTTTTAACATTGTCAAAACTATATTTATATATATAGTCACAAATAAAAATAATAACGTATGTACTAAAATGGTATATTTTCTAGCAACGTAATAATGACTATTTTCTTAACGAACGAATACGTACAACTCGAGGGAATATTTATACGACATGACGACGTCATTCTAAGGTTTTGATACAAGGATTTTAACGCTAACTTTTGTACGAGTTAATATGTCGAGTTATATACTTCTTTAAATGGAATTATTTTTCCTAAGTATGGAAACTCTTTTACTATGACGATAACTAGTATTTCCAAATTACGAGTGGTATGAGTATCATGTGCATGTGCATTCATTTCATTACGGCTTGATCTAAGTTAGATCATGATTATTCATTTAGGTTGCGGCTAGTGTTCGCGCCTCATTGTCCCGATTTCTTTACCATCGTTGTACCATCTTTGTACTATCACTCCAGGTGAGTTCTCATAGCCCCGTTTTAATTCTATATTTTGATTTCAAATCCCACGGGGGAGAATACAATTGCATTACTTGTTTTTGTGTACATGCCTAAGTATAAAAATTCATACATTGCTTAAGTTTCCTTATTACCACGTCTTGAAAAGTCCCCTTTTATTATCATGGACCGTTAATTTCTGGTACTAAGCGGGAGTGAGTGGATAGATCTATCGAGGGTGACGCCTCCATTCGTGTTTGGGTTGCTCCAAATGGAACGAATGCATTTCATGTCTTTATTATTAGAGTGTCTGGTAAACACTCATTGGGGCCAAGTATCGTCTAGCTTCGGGGTCATGAGCTTAAGAGCCAATGTATATACTTTCCGGACATCCTATTTCATGGCATTACTTATGGCATTTGTACACTTGATTTACTTATAAACCTATGATTATTCACCAACTTTATGTTGACCGTTTTTCGCAATGTATTTCTCAGGTTATTAAGGTAGCTCATGTGCATACATTTGGACCTTCATGGAGTCGCGGAGTCGACGCGTCTCACCATATTTTCTGCACTTATGAAACGTTTGATCTTATTGAACTTATTTTAACTATATTGGCAAATTCTTTTGGGACCTAAGCTTTGTAAACTCTGAATGTTTTTAATGATCAAACGCTGTATTTTCTAAACGACACTTTAGGTCGTTCAATATAACTGTAAGTATGGTGCTATGACAGTCACCCCAGGTATTCCATTCCGCTGCCATTCAGGTATTTTGGGGGTGTTACAGATTGGCATCAGAGCTAAGGTTATAGCGAACTAGGATGTATCATGGACCCTAGACTATAACCACATCATCATAGCATCTCATCATTTTATCATAGGTGCATATTCACTATACATGTTGTTTTACGCACACATTGTGCAAGTTATTCATACCCATACTCATATATATATATATATGATTATATTGACCTGGTTCACAAGTGACATGTCTTCAGATACCCACGCTATTATCCTTTTATCGGATTCCGACAATGAAGATGCCTTGTCATCTTCCACTACCATTATATCACCAGTTGCACGTATACCACCGTTAGCACTATTGAATTGTCATAGGAATAAGGTTTTCCTATCATTCAGCCTATACATAGAATACCGTTTGGTAGAGTATTCAGACTTAATTCTAATGGACTTATTGGGATGCTTATTACAAGGGAGATAGCATGTTTTCTTTCCTCCACTAGTAGGACGCTTACTACTCAGGTACTACCACCACCGTCAGTTACTTATTTCACTATTGGTCGTCCCATAGTGCGTACTTCAACTTTACCTCTTGGATATCGCGAGATAGCGCGAAAGAGGGTAGTATCCCATTCACTATTATCACCATTATCTCCTAACTCATCACTGGGATTTCATCGTCATCAATGTTATTCTCATCCTTTAGAATACCACCATTGTCATTTCCCTTTTCCATTTCCATTTTCCACGAATTAGATAACGCCTTGTGGATAATACCAAGAATACGGACTCAACAGGAACATCTGCAGGTTCCTCAAGAATGGCTTAGAATCTACACTATCGAGGAATTGATCGATGCACAACTACAGATACCACTTCAGGACTATCTCGACCTTATGATGCCATAAACCTGATTTCACTTAGAGGGACTACAGGAAATCTCTAGACTAGACTTATATCTTTACTAGCTTTTACTAATACCCTAGCCACGAGAGGTGTGGCATAGTTCAAAGAAACTTGTAGTATTTTGATTGTTGTACAAACAGAATCACCAAGTATTGACTCTACTATAGGGGAATGGTTGTGCCATCTATGATATTGGCCCATATAGACCGAAACCTTCATGTATTATATTCATGTGTTATGAATACGATGATTCTTATTACCTATAGATTCTCATGGACTCGTATGATTTGATGGAGATAGATTTAAGCAAACCACTCCAAGCATGACGCAAGCCGCTGTTGGACAATTCATTGTCAGGAATGTAACTACCGCCCTCACCAAGGAACTTACTCACGTGGAATTTATGGGTTGTAATCCCTCCTTCTTTAGCGGAAATGTAGACACAAAAGAATTTCTCAAATGGTTCGAAGAATTAGAAACAATCTTTCAAAGTGGTGACTGTCGTAAGGAAGACAAAGTTAAGTTCGCCACTTGCACTTTTCAGAAGCATGCCCAGAAATGGTGGACTAAGTATGTCCAGGTAGTAGGAGTTGATGCTGCTTACTCACACTCTTGGGAGAAACTAAAAAGGATGATGAGTTTGAAGTTCTGTGTGAAAAGCGAATTACAAGCAATTGAACAAGAAACACTAAACCTTATCATGGAGGGAGATGATGTTGTCAAGTATACTGCTTATTTTTATGATTTTGATCGACTAGGCTCTGCAATGGATGAACCGAAAAGCAAGAGACTTGAAAGGTACGTCGGAGGACTTTCTCCTGAAATTCGTAGGATGGTCATCGCATGTGAACCCAATACCATGTCTGAAGCTATCCAGATGGCAATCGAAACAAAGGAACTCATAGTTCGCGACAAGACATCGGGAGACAATAATAACAACAAGAGAAAATGGGTCGGTAATCAGGATGCTAATACTACTCAACGACCATTTAAGATACAACAAGTGGTGGAGACCTTTACTGCTGGGTCAAGCCAAAAGAAAGGATATGTAGGTAAATTACCCGAGTGCAACAGGTGTCAGTTTCATCACAAAGGACGTTGCCCGGAACCATGTGGCAACTGTAAGAAGATCGGACACAAAGCCAAGGATTGCAAAGCTCCCACCCTCACAAAGTATCAGGAACTCACGGTAATCTGCCGTGAATGTGGAGTAGTGGGACACTTCAAGAGTGAATGCCCGGTGTTGAGAGACCGGAACTGGAGGAGGCGTTTCATGTTGTAAAACTATAGTTTGAGCCTCTAGGGTTGTACTTTCTTTTGGTACTTCCCATAAGTACGTTGATGTAACCTAGTTGTATTAAGCACTTTCCTATCCAATGTAATGACTATCTTTTGTTACCTCTATGATAACCATAACTTTCGTTTACTCCGCTTTCTATCCCAATCGTTCAATTTTCAATCGTTTCGTAACATTATACCCTTGTCTTATTAAGGATTTGACCGATTTCGTAATTGACGGATTAATAGATTATTACCCATCCATAGTATTTACCCATGTATCCAACAAGCCATTCAACGAGTTTTATTTCAAACTATTTTACTACCTTATGGGGAAATTGTTTTTACCGAATATCTAAAATAAACCGTTTTGTTACCGTACTATAAACTGATTTTTCCGATATTACGCCAAATATTTACTATTATTACGCGAAACAATTTTTATATTACTTTGAAAGGAAATGACTAGAATACCATTCTTCGAAACAAAACGTTGAACACCATCTAAAGCTTTTGAGAAAAATAATATTATTTTGATTAAATCAAGCATCGCATCATTAGTCCTCAACTATACATAGCCTGATCACCTATGTATACTTTAGGAAAGATTATGCCATGAAGGAAATAGTTACTTTATAAAGTATTGTTAATAACAATCTTCATCCAAAAGCGTTTTAAACAAATAAACTCTTTTATAAATGTCTCTTTCTGACAAACTCTCCCTGGATACTTACCTCACCTGTCACCCATTTAGCCATTAAGTTGGATTGTTCCATTGACTTCTTTAGGAGAGACTTACCATATCAAGTACTAGGAGGATTCCTCGATACAAGAAAAACAATAAAAGGGTTACGAAACTACTAACCTAGAATAGAAGTATACACCAAGGCGATTTATAGCTCAATAACAGTTCTGAAATGCCACTGGACCATCCGACTCACCATCTCTGACCTAGTTGTCCAATTTATTATTCAAAGGTACTAGTTAGACTGATCTACAGGATCAAACACATTGTGAAGGTACGCTAAGCAACATCATGGGAATAAACCAAGTCTCCTAACCGATACTGTAAAGTATTTTGAGTTAACATGGTCTCATCCATACGCAAACTTCCCTGCAGTAAGTTCTCGCAAAGAATAATTTATTCGAATTATGGATATCGATATAGATTCCCTCAAGGAATTGTGTTCTCAAGAAATTCTAGATAACCCCACCTATACATCAAGAGAAGCATCAAACTCAAGAATATCTCCCCAGCTACACGTGAAGACAGTACGGAAAGTCATCGACAAAGTATCAATTGGAACCCTCATATTGCCAACATGATGACAATTTCAACGATAAACCATCTCAAGACTTAAGTTGGTTGAATACCTAGACTTGTAGTTCTGCCCGATAACCACCAATAGGCACCATCCAATATCAGGAACCGAACGTTAGACATCTATGCATTATGCGAACATTGCCTATCCTACTATTTTATCCTTGATAGTATTTTCACTTTAAGTAAAGTCGATTTAAAATTTGTGTTTATCCAAATCACATATCTCGTAGAAAATAATTTTTGAATTGCCTATTTTGAACGAATACGATCCTTTTAATCAATATTTATCAAAACCATTGTAAAATGGGAAATATATAAACACCAAACTTTGGTAAACAGTCCTATTCACCACCTGTTTGAAAACCGCATCCCATTTCCTAACTATTGAATTTTGAATCATCAAGAAAGATGTTATTTAGTAAACCATTTGCTCCATTTTCTAAATTCGTTTATTCAGAAAAAGATTTCGACCAAAAACTCAAAAATCGCGAGATAAATTTTGAAAACTAATCACCATGCTACGTCGCTTATGCATTTAGGGCTTTGTGATTTGACAATAAGGAATATTGGAATATGTGATGAAGGAAACTAGGAGGAACACCATAGAACGATTACAAACGTCATTAATGGAAACCAAGCATAGTAGGCAAAGAATGACACATGTCTTAGCAATCCATTAGACCAAAACACAAAGAATCAAACATTGTTACCCATATTCTATCTTCTTCGTATAACGCCGTGTTCGAAAGACGTAACATTGTGGAATTAGTCACAAGATTTATTGTACCTATTTCAATTGTTCCTGATAAAGGTGATCGAATCACCTCAGATTTCTAACAATCATTCTAAGATTTCCTTCGGAACCTCATTAAGATGTGAACACCGCCTATCATCCTCAGATCGATGGTCATAACGAGAGAACGATTCAAACATAGGAAAGTTGTGCTCAAAAGAGTGAGCAATTGACTCTAGAAATGGTTGGACTAACCATTTACCATAAATTGGATTCTTTTACAACCATAGTTATCGCGCGAGCATAGAGACTACATCAATTGAGGCACTTTATGGACGAAGTACCAATTACCCGTTTACCAACCGAAATCGGAAAGTTAAATTCACTGGTCTAGAACTAAACCATGGAACAACAAAGGAAATTTCACAAGTCAAGAACCGGTTACAAGCAACGAGAAACTGGTAGAAGTCAGGTTGGTACATGACGCACATCATACGGATTGGGTATCCTTGAACAAGCAAATTTACTAGATTCACGTGAAAGAATGAACTAAATTGAAAGCTTTGCCTTGGAGAGGCATGATACGATTTTGGCAACACGAAGGATTGAACTTTTAAGTATATTGGACCATTTCAGATTCATTTTAGAATCGACCAACTGACATATAAGATTTGAGTTCTGACAGAGTTCAGCAACATATATTATCCATATTACATTATAAACCTGAAGAAGCACTGATCATCTATTGACGAACCAAACTCGGAAAAAGCAAACTCACTATTCTAATAGGCATTCATGAAATAACCAGAATTTTCCTACAAGTCGAGAATCAATTACAAATTCTACAAGTTGTAAACCACTAAAACTTCAAGTTGGTAGCCAGATCACGTTGAAAGTTCTGCCTAGGAAAGGCATGATATTGTTCGGAGAGATTTGGAAAGTTAAAAACCGATATACACTGGAACACTTAATAGTTCAGACAGAGTAGGCCTAGTGGCCGTCAGACTTGAGCCTTGTTAAGGAACAGCCGGATTACACAACTATGTTTTTCCTATGCAAATCCCAGGAAATGACATCAGATTAGTCACTCATAATCCCATTTGGAAGAGAATTCCAACACAAAAACAAACGTAAACCTGGTAAGGGAATAAATAGAAATCATGGACTGTTAGATCGAACGATTGAAGCAAAGTCGAATTCCTATCGTGAAAGTTCGCTGGAATTCTCGAAGAGGACCCGAATTTACTTGGAAACGGGAAGACCAAATGCCACTCAAGTATCCACGTCTTTTTACCAAATATACTTCAGAGACCAACCAAAACTGAACTTCGGGACGAAGTTCCTGTTAGTGGGGAAGACTGTCACAACTCGTAATTTCCGGTCATTTTCCAAACCTCGACAATTTACTATTCACAAGTTACTATTCATCATTTACTATTCATCGATCACTATTCATCGTTTTCGAGGTCAATTTGACGTTCTGAGAAGCGTTCGGAAATTTTACTATTCACTTGACACTATTCATTTCCGGAAGAAATATCACTATTCACGTGCATTATTCATGTCATCGTAAATTTAGTTTACGAGTATTTAAATTCGCGTAACCGGATTGGTTCAGGTGCGAATTCATGCATTATCATTGGGACATTTCATTCAGACTAGAAATAGTCTTCATATTATCTTTATGGCACTTGCATACTATTCCACTCGTAGGGTATTCAAATTATATTTTTAATATAATTAACGAATTACGTACGTTTATTTTAAATAAACACCAATACGCGAACTATAAATGTGACTAACACGTCCAACACTCTCAACTATGATCCCAATATATTTTTATATTCATTTTTATAATATAAAAATTATAATATTAATTTACCCGGTATTTTGGATATTTATTTTAATTATTAACTTAAGATTTCTAAAACTTCGACGGTTTTCGTGGAAATTAAACTATAATTATCTAAACACCCAATAATTTTATCCAACCTATTTTTATAATTTTTATAACTTTATTATGACCCGGTTAACTCCGTTAAAATTTATTTTTAGTTAACCCGGTACCCGGTACAATTTAAAACTACACAAAACTACCAATAATACATTTTATTACAAAATTCTACATTCATCCCCCCCCCCCTTTTTGACTTTGCCGCCCCCCCCCTCTCCAATTTCTTACAAAAATTACTTCCATACACTTTGTTAATAAATGCTACTACTAACTCTTTTATTTATAATATAATTTCAATAATAATAATATATACTAACTTTACCAAATTTTCATCTCATTTCTTTCTTGTATCAAAAGCTCTCTTTTCTCTCTTTCTCTTCTCATATAAACGGCCAAGAAACAAAAGGAAGGAAGAACCAAGATTTTTCAAAGATCAAAGTGTTTATCTAGTGTTTATAGTATCCTTGTTTGAGTTTTGAAATAAAAACTCAAGGATTATTAGGTTTTAATCATCCTAACTTCACTAATCTTACAAGTAAGTTACTAAACTCATTTCATAATTTTTACAAAGATCTTACTATGTTTATACATGTTTCTTGCAAGATCTCATACATGCATTAACTTATACCACTTTATTTTTATAACTTTTGATCATACAAGCCCTAGAAATGATTTGTGGTTAGATCCTTGTTAGATCTACTTGGCTTTGGTGATTAGGAACCCATGACACCCTAAGAAGGTGTATGGTAGGATTAGATTAGTTTTGTGGTGTTTGAAAGAGGTTTGATGGATGATGGAACTAGTTTGGAGACTTGGAAATGGTTTTTGAAACTTTTAAAATACCTACTGTCCCTATTTTAATTTCGTGGGAAAATCAGTGGGTGATGGTTAATTTTTGACTAAAGATTTAGAAAATACATTCAAAAACGAAACTTTGGGCGAAAGAATGGATTAAAACGAGTTTATAACGAAGGAGTTATGATTTTTGCAAATTTAACGACGAAAACTATTTTTTCAGAAAACTGCTTGCTGTTTGGCAGAATACGACGGGTATTTTGAGGCATTAAACGTAACCTAGAGGAGCCGAGTTATCTAAAATATACTAGTATATACAAAGACGAATCCGTGGACATAAAGAACAAGGAAAACGAGCCTAAAACGACCGAGTTATACCCGTTTTAACATTGTCAAAACTATATTTATATATATAGTCACAAATAAAAATAATAACGTATGTACTAAAATGGTATATTTTCTAGCAACGTAATAATGACTATTTTCTTAACGAACGAATACGTACAACTCGAGGGAATATTTATACGACATGACGACGTCATTCTAAGGTTTTGATACAAGGATTTTAACGCTAACTTTTGTACGAGTTAATATGTCGAGTTATATACTTCTTTAAATGGAATTATTTTTCCTAAGTATGGAAACTCTTTTACTATGACGATAACTAGTATTTCCAAATTACGAGTGGTATGAGTATCATGTGCATGTGCATTCATTTCATTACGGCTTGATCTAAGTTAGATCATGATTATTCATTTAGGTTGCGGCTAGTGTTCGCGCCTCATTGTCCCGATTTCTTTACCATCGTTGTACCATCTTTGTACTATCACTCCAGGTGAGTTCTCATAGCCCCGTTTTAATTCTATATTTTGATTTCAAATCCCACGGGGGAGAATACAATTGCATTACTTGTTTTTGTGTACATGCCTAAGTATAAAAATTCATACATTGCTTAAGTTTCCTTATTACCACGTCTTGAAAAGTCCCCTTTTATTATCATGGACCGTTAATTTCTGGTACTAAGCGGGAGTGAGTGGATAGATCTATCGAGGGTGACGCCTCCATTCGTGTTTGGGTTGCTCCAAATGGAACGAATGCATTTCATGTCTTTATTATTAGAGTGTCTGGTAAACACTCATTGGGGCCAAGTATCGTCTAGCTTCGGGGTCATGAGCTTAAGAGCCAATGTATATACTTTCCGGACATCCTATTTCATGGCATTACTTATGGCATTTGTACACTTGATTTACTTATAAACCTATGATTATTCACCAACTTTATGTTGACCGTTTTTCGCAATGTATTTCTCAGGTTATTAAGGTAGCTCATGTGCATACATTTGGACCTTCATGGAGTCGCGGAGTCGACGCGTCTCACCATATTTTCTGCACTTATGAAACGTTTGATCTTATTGAACTTATTTTAACTATATTGGCAAATTCTTTTGGGACCTAAGCTTTGTAAACTCTGAATGTTTTTAATGATCAAACGCTGTATTTTCTAAACGACACTTTAGGTCGTTCAATATAACTGTAAGTATGGTGCTATGACAGTCACCCCAGGTATTCCATTCCGCTGCCATTCAGGTATTTTGGGGGTGTTACACCAAGTCACTCCACTTACCTCTCATATGAATGCTGTCAAGAAGATTTTTAAGTATCTTAAAGGCCAACCACAATTAGGTCTTTGGTATCCCAAAGAGTCTCCATTTCAGCTAGCAGCTTATAGTGATAGTGACTATGCTGGTGCCAATTTGGATAGAAGATCCACAACTGGAGGTTGCCAATTTCTTGGAAGACGACTGATTTCTTGGCAATGCAAGAAACAGACCATAGTTGCAACCTCTACTACTGAAGCAGAGTATGTTGCTGCTGCCAATTGTTGTGGACAGGTTCTATGGATTCAGAATTAATTACTGGATTATGGGTATAATTTTATGAATACTACCATTTTCATTGACAATCAAAGTACCATTTGCATTGTTAAAAATCCAGTTTTTCATAATAGAACCAAACATATTGAAATTAGACATCACTTTATAAGGGATGCTTATGAGAAACATTTGGTTAAAGTGGTCAAAATTCACACAGATGAAAATGTGGCAGATTTGTTAACTAAGGCATTTGATGGACCAAGGTTTCAATATTTGGTGGTCCATATTGGAATGCTAAACCCTTAACTGCAAAGTTTAAGGGGAGGCATAAGCCTCAGGGGAGGCATATGCCTCAGGGGAGGATGATGGCTGTAAACTTTGTAATATTTGTATAAGTTGCATAATTTCTGAGTTTTTAACAAGTTTTTAACACTAACCCTCTAACAGTTGTGCAAGTTGTTTGGTGTATTTGCTTGTTTGATGGTTGTTTTGCAGATGTTCTGAGAATGAAAGTCCCATGATTAATGTCACCAAGAGCTAAAGTCAAAGGAATGTGGTCAATATGCTGAACATGGTTTCTACTGATCAATTGAAACATGCTGAAGGTCTTATACAATGGATAAATTCAAATAAGATCTTTTCATTCATTCAAAGAAACAAGTTACAACTTACATTCAATGTTTCAATTGAGATACAATGACCATTCCTAAACTATTGACTAATTCAGTACTACTAGCTTCTATCACTTATTACAAAATACTTGAGGCTATGACAAGTACAATGAAGAAGCTGAAGATGAAAATGTAAGAAGAAGAGAAGGAAGACTGGGAAGATGCTCATGAATTAAAGTCAAGAGAATACTCAAGAACTTTGCCTCATGGTTACATTCCTCAATCATCTACTTCAGCTTCTCCTTTCCCTTACGTATGATCTCAGTCTTCTTGCTCTGTCCAATATGTTCTTGATGTGGAAGACCAGGTCCTGGAGCAGGAAGATCCAACACCAAATTTTGTGATGTTGGAAGAGATGGATCCCTAGTATTTGATCTTGGTTGGGATCTCTCTGGTGTGGAAGGAGGAAGAAAGGATGGATCTTCATGTTCTTCCTCTGAAGAGTCTTCATCAGAGGTATAGATGAATGGAGAGACAAGCTCTCTCTCAGCATGATTGGGTACATTGCTTGGTTCACCCTTCAAATGAGCATTCCACTGTCTTTCTTGAGCATCCCATCGGTTCTCCAATGCTCTTTCAAAGTCAGAACCTTCAAACCCCCATGGATATGGTGGTACATCTTCTTCTGCTGATGGAGAAGAGGAATTTAAATCTGAGGTTTCTGGGTGTGAAGACATAATTTGGATGGAGAATTGGGGTTAATAAAAAATTAGGGTTTGAAAGATAATTTGGGAAAATTGATGAATGAGATGTGTTATCTGGGGTGATTAAATAAGCCAATTTTAGGAGTTACGATATTTAATGTGAGTTAGGTGGCACAGTAAAACCAAGATATTGACTGAAGATATTTTTACCTTTGGTTGATTCTTCTGATGGTTGACTATGCTTCAGCAGATTTGACTCTCATTGCTGCTGAAGTGTAAAGTTTCAAATTAGAAGTTTTGTCAGACTTGGTCAATAAGTTGTTCCGATAATTTTGACCATGATTGGGGAACTTCCAAATTTAACTCATTCTGCATATCTTTTCGAATCAAAATTATTCGCTTATCACTTCAAATAAACCCATTATTCTCTGGAGTAATTCATAACCATCTCACACACATTCAGTCAAATGGTTCAACTTGAATTGAAGGGCGACCATAACAAATATGCTATTCTGAAAACAAAGAAGGGACATGAAGAATTTGATTTGATGGTGGAGTTTCTACAAAGGTCGAAGATTAATTATGCTTTGACGTATTGTCCCAATTTGGTGTGTGAATCCTTGGTGAAGCAATTTTGGGCATCTGCTACTAAGAGATCTGCTACAGAGATTGTAGCTGAAATAGATGGTGTAGAATATGTGGTGACAGAAGGGTTGATAAGGGCAAAGCTTAAGTTGGATGATGAAAATGGTGTGTATCATTCCAACACTGCAGAGATTCTTGCTGGGCTAAGAGAAGCTGGATATCAAAGTACTGATACATCCAAGTGGCACAAGAATCAATTTTGTCCTAAGTGGAGGTATTTGGTGCATCTGCTGCTTCAATGTATGAGCAACAAGTGTGGTGGATGGAACCAGTTCTCTCTGCAATTGGGTTGTGGTATTGTTTGTCTTTCTAAGGGTGAAACTTATAATTTTTCTAAGTTTATTTTTGAAAATATGCTAGAAAATATAGATAAGGAACAACATAAGTTTTTAATGTACCCTAGATTCTTACAAATAATCTTAGACATAACCACTGAAGATTTAACCCATATACCCATTAAAAGTCTAGGTTCTAAGTTGTTTGCCTCAATGAAAACTAATTATACTGGGGAACATCACCCTATGTTGGAAGCAATGTTGCCACAAGGCAATGCTAATGTAGTTGAGGGTGATGATGCTGGTAATGTGCCTGCTCCTAATGCTGCTGATGATGGTAATCCATCATCTTCTGGTGTTGCTGCTGATGGTAATCCTTCAGTGGTAATGGAGGAAGTGCCAGCTACAACTGCTGAACCTTTACCTGATTCTACTGACTTACCACCACCTACCCCTGTACAAATGTCACCTAGCCCTACCATCTCACCAGTTCAGGATGCTCCAACTGAGCAAATTCATGAGTTTGAAGATGACTTACAAACTTTTGAACCTGATCTTACTAGACTACCTTCACCTAGTTCTTTGGGAGAGCAAATTAATGTAGGTTCTCCTAATGTTGTACATGAGTCTGTTTCTCCTGCTGGGTTCAATGAAGCTCCTCATACCACTGAGCAATCTGCTGGTAGAGCAGAGGACCCTATTACTCTCACAGTTGTATATGATTCCCTCAGCAGGTACATGAAAATGACTGAAGATCTACAGAAAGAACTTGCTGAGACCAGGACTACTCTTGGTAATGAAATTCAAAGTTTGAAAAGCAAGGTTAAAGATTTGGAGGCCCAGATAAATCAGCAAAAACAAAGAAAAGATGGATTGGATTCTACTGAAGTAGCAAAGGAGGCAAATTTGGATTCTCTTGAGATTCTAGCTGAAGTTGCTAGACAGTCTCATGTTGTTCCTCCTAAAGCTGCTGCAGCACCTAAATCTAAACCAATGATACTAGTTCAAAGAAGAAGTACAAGACAATATTTGGCAAGGAAAGCTGCTGAAGCTTCAAAAGTATCTGGTGGTGATAATGATGTGCTGATGACTGAAGCTGTGGATATACTTCAGGAGAAACAATCATTAAGTAGGGTTGCTGCTGATCAATCTGCAGATAAAGGAAATACATCAGGAGAAACATACTTTGTAGCTGGGAGAGAATACTTGAATTCTCCTATTCATCATTCATCTGAGAATTTACAAGTTTCTTCTGATAAAGAGGTTCAAGATGTACTTGATGAACCTATGGCAGATGTGCATGTGCCTAATGATGATGTTGCTACAGATAATGTTCCTCTTGATGATCTTGTTGAAGGAACAGATGATGATTTGGATGAGCTTGTTACAGCTGAAGAAAGAGCTGGACAAGAAGAACTGCTCCAACAATGGGAAAATTATAAGAAGAATACTAATCTAGCTGAGGAAGTACATGCTCAATTTGATGCTGAATTAGATTCAGAGACTCAAAGATATGTTTCTACCTTACCCATTGCAAGACAAAAGGAATTAGATGCAGCTGTTCTAGAGTTTGATGAGTCAGATTGGCAGCTGATTGGAAAACAAATGCTTGCAAATCCTACTGTAACTGCTGACCTTATTGGAAAAAGGGTAGAGGAACAAGATTATGAATCTGAAATTGTGAAAATGTTAAAGATGAGGAAGAAGGCAACTGATGAATTAAAAGCTAAAGCTAAAAGAGATAAACCTATGACTCAAGTACAGCAGAGAGATTATATGAGAATATATGTGAAAAATCAAAGCAGTTCTTTGTTTAACAATGCTTGGTCTAAACAACAGGTGTGGGGACTTCCATTTAACAAACTGGTTGAGATTTATAACAGAATCAAGGCTAGGAATGATAAAGATGGAATGGGTGCTTCCAAGAATATTTCTTTCCTCAATGTTGATACTAGTGTTACTGAGACAGTATCTTCACCTGATACTTCTGCTGATGTACCTCATGTTACTGCTTCAGATCCTCCAACAAGGAAGATTGTGGATAAAGGTAAAGCAAAAGTGATGACATCAGATCCTCCAACTAGAAAGAGAACTAGGAGACAATTGGAGCAAGAACAAATGGGTGAAGAGACTGCTAGGAGGTTGGTTGAGGAACAAGAAGCTGCACAAAAGGCTGAGCTTGCCAGATTTCATGAACTGAAGACAAGAGAAGTTGAAATTCAAGCTGCTAGAAATAAACAAATCAGGAAGGCTATGGATGAACAATATGCCTCAGCTGCACTTGAATCTTCTGAAGATTCTGCTGATGAACAATTGGATACTCAATCAGTGGATACTGATGCTGCAGAAGGTGATTCTGCTGAAGCAGCAGTTCATGATGCTATTTATGTTCCTGGAAGAAGAGGAAAGAGAATGGCTAAAGTAGGATCATCACATACAAAACATAATCTAATTAATGTGAATGATTCTGATGCTTTATTTATAAGGGAAGGATCATCTGATGATTGGCCAGAAGGAACTAGAGTTGTTCTGGTGAGTTGGGAGTTAAGTAAAGATGGTCAAATCAATACCATTTACAGATTGGATAATACTTCCATATCCTTTGCATTTCTTCAGCAGATTCTTCATCTTGTAAATTATCAAGATTTAGTCACTCTATATGAGTTGGTTATTAAGTATTATGCCACTCATACTCCTGAAGGTTCTGGATTATATTTGTTGGGTGATCTTCAAGTATTGTTTGATTCTTCTACTCCCACTGGTGCAAGTTATGATATCTGGAAGAACAATCAGAAATGGAAAGTTCAGAGTTGGAAGTTCTATCCTATGTCTTATGTTCATGTGCTGGAAACTACCACTGGTCTGAGGATTATCATGGATATTACCAACAAATATCCTCTGAAGGTATCTCTGATGGAGAAAATGTTGCAACAGAAGTTGGAAATTCCTCCTGATCCAGTTGGTAATACAAGATTGTTTGCTGAATCTTTGGTGAAGGTTTTCAAACAAAGGATTAAGACTTCCAGAGCAGCATCTGAGTAGAGATATTTTGTTGTATATTTGTTTTATTAAAAAAAAAAAAAAAAAAAAAAAAAAAAAAAAAAAAAAAAAAAAAAAAACTAACATTTTGTTTTATAGTATTTGGATGCAGGTTTGGTTATCAACTTACCTGATGTTGACTATTCCATCATAAAGTTGGCTAGTCCAAAGGGTACAGCTTTGGTAAAGACACATCAAATCTGTTGATAGCTGTAATGGTTTGCTTAAAACCATAGGGTTTTCAACTCACCCATGCTTTATTGCTGAGTAGTTGAAATGGTTGTCAATTGACCATGGATTTTTCCTTTATGGATTCTGAATAATTGACTAGCCCACATGTATATGGCTTGTGGTAAAGGCAGTGGAAAACCATATTTGGTAATCAGTTAACCAAGATGATTTTCATCAAAATAATTGGCTAGTCCTGAGCAAACGGCTACAGGTAAAGACATCTCAAATCCGTTTATAGCTGATGATTTGCTAAAAATCATGTGGTTATCAGTGTACCTTTGAACACTTGGCTACTCCAGTAGTGATGGCTATTGGTAAAGAGACATCAAATCCATTATTTTCAATGATTCACCTCTCACAGGAGTTAACACACCTGGAAGTAATGAGAATAGTATGAAACTAATTTGTTTTGATGTACATTATGTCATTTGTTGCTGCAAAGAATGGAGCTTTCAAGTATTTGCTGATCATAGAGATTCTGCTGAAGATGATTCTTTGCTGGTACTATTTTACAATCCTCTTGGTATGTTATTCTACAGATCTATCAAGAATCTTGAACTTAACCAGGTCAAATTCAAGATTAGGGGAGGATTGTTGGGAATTCTGTGAAGTAAGAATTCTGCTGCTGTTTCTGCTGATGATTCCTGCTGAAGAGTTGGTTTCTGCTGAAGCAGTGTATCTGCTGAAGACTAGTTTCAGCTTTATTAGTTTTTGCGGATATAGTATTTCCGTATTTTATGTAATGTAGTTTGGATATGCATGAGTTTATTTAAGAAGTGATAATGCATATCTTTTAGAAGTTTTAGAGTATACGTTTCTTGTGAAACGGTTTAGGGTTCCTTGAGTATAAAAGGAACACACGTTTTATGTATTGAATAACTTTTAAAAAATTTCTAATTATAATTAAAAAGATCCATAGAGGATCAAGAGTTCTTAGTATCAAACTTGTGTTTTGTTTCCGCTTTATAAATACAAGTTGCAGAGATTGTCTATTAGTGTGTTATTGATTACAGTGACATTACTAACGATTTTAGAGTGCTCAAGAAGATCTATCAAGGTCTATAGCTTAACAACTTTTGATTTTCAAAGTCTTTCTTTGTCAACTTTGACCTTAAATATGTTTGTTTGTGTTATTTAATATTTGATACAAAATATATGAATAGATTGAGTTTTAAGTGTATTTTTAATTTGTATAATTTTCATCAAGTATTATATAATACAAATAAGAATATTTACGGTCAAAGTTGACAAAGAAAGACTTAAAAAGTCAAAACTGAACAAATAAATTGGGACGGAGGGAGTACTCTTTATAAGCAGCTTTTAGTATCTATTCCTATTAATACTTACTAATTAATTCAATCAGTTGGAAATGCATGATCTTAAGAAAATTCATTTGTTTATGACACTTTAGTTAATCATAACAGATGGCCAGTAGTATTTAGAAATAGTTTGTAAAATATTTAGCAAGACTTAAAACCTTAAGGTTATTATTATTCATACACATCTCTTCTTTATTAATCCCACATATATGCATGCACCCATTTCACTTAGATCTACGGCAAGGTTTCGTATTAGCGACACTTGAACATGGTTATGGTGACAAGTTATATCGGGTCGACTTCGTAGGATTATAATAAGATCCATATACCGATCGATCATATTATGGTTAACCCTTGACGTTAATAAGCATGCATATCGTGCATATCTATACCATCGTATATGTCACATTAAATACATGAGGTTATAAATGTTTAAGCTTTCAATCGGTTCACTCTACCGTTACTATAACTTTTATGCTGATATAACAAGTTTTCGCATAAGATTTACATGAGCACATGCGATATAAAGTTCAAGAAATACCTCTAGACGACACGATGGATAAGAAAAAATACGAACACAACCGTTCACAAGTATGAACACGAACACCCAGATCCCGCGAGATATGATCGAGACCGAAACTCAGATTTAAATTCAAAGCCCTACCCAGTCACGATCGTAGACCTCATCTTCATTATGTGTTGCATGCTACTATGTATTATATGAAAACTACAACTATTTCCCTTCCTTGGTGGCACGTTCGTCGAGAAAGAAAAGAAAAATATATTTTTCTGAATATGATTTGTGGTTGTCTTCGAATGATAAAATAAAAACACTGATTTGTTTTCACTAGGACGATTCGAATATATTAAACAAAGTGACGGCTGAATATGTTTACGTATTCATGAAATAGTATACTAATAAAAGATGGTGTGGCTGGGTAAGTAATGGGATGTGCCCGTTTGTGTCTTTGTTTTGGTTTAGAAGAAAAGGGGTACATGATTATAACAATTAAGGGAAAATGTATGGAATAAAAAGGGAATGTCGTGTGCTTTGGGGGGTAAATTGAGATAATTTAGGGACACATATTGTGGTGATTAGCCGTAAATTAGGAGAGGTGATTAAGAGATTATTGACTGAGTTGATTCATTGAATTCAAGGTTACCATTTTCGATTTTAATGAGTGTGCGCAAAAAGTTATAATTGTCTAACAACTTTCCAAACGTGTTGAGAGGATCACCTGATTTGATCACACACTATAGGTGTTGGACCTTTTAATGTGTAAATATGATACTTTGAGAGAACATGATTAAGTATGCGGAATTTACTTAACCACACTTAGAATATTTATTGGAAATGGAACTGTGATGCTTGTGTTTATTTAACAAAGAACAATGAAAGTATTTCACCAAACGATTCAATATTATTCAAAATAATACGAGTGATCTTCACTATCACTAGGGTTATAAAGACCTTGAATCTTGTGTTTTGTTCTAATGTTTTATGTATATCTCTACTCACATATATTGCTATCACACTCGTCACATGCATCTTTAACCATATCTAAGATCTTCCTTTTATTGTCCAAGGAAAGATCTTTTACAATCTATATGACTCATCTTAAATACTAGCTTATGACTAATATTCATTCTAGCTAGATGATAACTTATCATGTCAGTCATTAAGATACAACATGTATCTAGGATTACAACTCACTTGGAGAGTTCAATTTGATGACTACAACAAAGATATTTTTCTTGTATATGAGTCAATAGAATAAGTTGTACTTATCTACACAGCTATTGTATGAGTCATAGTAGTGTCAGCAGAATCAATCAGTAGAAACACTATCAGTAGAAACCTTCTTCAGCAGAATCCATCAGTGGAAATGTGCTTTGTGCTTTATCAGCAGAAACATACTTGATGTATTTCCTTAAGCCTTTATACTGATTCTTCTGATTATTTAATTCCCAACAATCCTCCCCTAAACATGTGAATTACATTCAAACATGTTTTTCTAAATTAAATGAGGACTTTGTGAAGATCTTTCAAACACTTCATTGTCAGACTGTGATCTAAACTTTCTTTTCTTTTGAGTGATTGAATGTCTTTCTCTGTAACTCATCTGCTTCTATTCTTTGCTCCAATCTTGGACTAAAAGATGGTGCAATATTCAGCTTGAAGAATTATAAGAGTCAATGATGTTGTGTATCTTGGATGCTTGTTTCAAGAAATAGAAATCATCTTTCAGCATGTCTTTGGAAGTGATGAACAAACGTAGTGAACTGAAATTGAAACCTTTCATCTTTTGATCTAGATAGAACTTTCTCCTATCAGCTCTGTTCTTGTTCTTTATCAGTAGAAACCATGTCATCATCTTGTATGCTCTTATCTTTTCCTTCTTTTTCTTTGGTTAATCTTCCTTTAAAGGGCTTTTGTAACCTCCCCTGAGATTTATTTCTCTCTTGAGCAATTTCCTCCCCTGTTTGGAAGATCTCTCACAATCATATCATATCATCTGATCTAGCAATTTCCATGTTTTCAGACAATTTGTACATGAAGCCATCAATTCCTTAAGAGTTTAAATACTGCCGTCATCACTTCTAGGTGTGTAACCTCCTATGAGTGGTGAATCACTGAGCATGGACTCATAATCCATCATTAGATGATTTTCTGAGTCTCTTTGAAAATCCTTTTTAAGAAATATTTGACTTAGCAGTATGAACATGATTTTATGATTAAAAATCATACTGCTTCTAACCATTTTGAAGGGATTAAGTGTGGTAACTAACACTTAATCATAATTTCGGTTTAAAGCAACCTCTGGTTGTGTGAGAACCAATGTTTTCAGTTATAAATAATTGCCTGTGTACAGATAAACCTATTCAAAAGGCTTTCTTTATCGGGTTTCCAGCTCGTGGCATTTGTTACCTCTAACACAAGTGTTAGATTCACTTTTGCTCGCTGTTATTTCTATCAGATATCCGTAGATTAGTCACATTATACTTGAGAGTATAAAATGATAGAAAGTGAGTTGTATCAGTTATTAACTGATCAACTAATTTATCAATTCAATGTGAAACATCATAATCAGGTTCCAAGAAAGAAGTTTTAAGGAGTTTTGAAATCCCAAACTCTTTCTATCATGATCCTATTATATCAGCAGCAATGATCAGCATTCAGGAGCAATGATCAGAAATTTGTTGCTTACAGATTTCACTTGAAATATCCTTTGAGCTCAAACATTCATACCTGAAATTGTTAGTCTAAAACCAAAAGAACAAAGTACAAAAATACTTGTCTTGAATTAGAATTATGCATAGGACTAACTGTATGAATAACTTTTAATTGGTAATAGTAGTTTTAGATGACAAAGTTAGATGCATTAACAAAATCTATATACAAGAACACATTATTTTGAAAAATTTAAAGATTAAGCATTCCAATACCTGCTACCAAGTACTGAAATCTTCCAACATCAAAAGCTTTTGTAAGAAGATCTGCAAAGTTTTGTTCTGAAGCAATTTTCATTACTTGAATTAACCTCTTTTCATTGCAATCTCTAATAAAATGATGTCTAATTTCAATGTGTTTTGTTTTAGAATGTTGCACTGGATTTTTAATAATGCAAATTGTACTACTATTATCAATATGAATAATGGTATGTAAGAAATTGTACCCATAGTCAAGAAGTTAGTTTTGAAGCCATAGAACTTGACCACAACAATTTGCAGCAGCTACATATTCAGCTTCAGTTGTTGAAGTAGCCACCATTGTCTGCTTCTTACACTGCCATGAGCTAAGTCTACACCCAAGGAATTGACATCCTCCAGTTGTTGACTTTCTGTCCAAGCTAGCACCAGCATAATCACTATCTGAGTATGCTACCAAGTCAAAAGATGGCTCCTTAGAATACCACAGACCCAACCTAGGTTGACCCTTGAGATATCTAAAAATTCTCTTGACTGATGTTAAATGATAAACCTTAGGAGTTACTTGATATCTTGCACAAGCACAAACAGATAACATGATATCAGGTCTTGATGATGTGAGATACATCAAAGAACCTATCATAGATCTGTATATGTGTACATCCACATTAGTTCCTTCTACATCTTTAAGAAGTGGCTTCTCAGGATCCATTGGTGTACTTGCGGTTTTGGAATCAGCAAATTGAAACTTTCTAAGAATCTCTGCAACATATTTGTCTTGACTAATAAAGATTCCTTCTCTTGATTGTTTAACCTGCAGACCCAAAAAGAATGTAAGTTCCCCCATGGAACTCATCTGAAACTTATTGTGCATAAGCTTCTCAAACTCCAAACACATCTCCTTCCTTGTAGACCCAAAGATGATATCATCCACATACACTTGAACTAGCAAAAGATCCTTCTTATGCTTCTTGGTGAAAAGTGTCTGATCTATTTTGCCTCTTTGAAATCCATTGGAAATTAAGTAGGAAGCCAATGTTTCATACCAAGCTCTTGGTGCCTGATGTAGGCCATATAGAGCTTTAACAACCTTGTACACTTTGTCTGGATGGTCAGGATCAACAAAACCAGGAGGTTGTGAGACATACACCTCCTCTTCAATAGTACCATATAAGAAAGCGCTCTTGACATCCATTTGATAAAATGTGAATCCCATAAATGAAGCATAAGCCAAAAAGAGTCTAATGGCTTCAATCCTTGCTACTGGAGCAAAAACTTCTTCATAGTCTATCCCTTCTTCTTGTGTGTACCCTTGAGCTACTAATCTAGCTATATTTCTTATCACTATGCCCCTTTCATCCCTTTTATTCCTAAAAACCCATCTAGTGCCAATTACCCTTACACCACTTGGTAAATCAACTAGCACCCAAACCTTTTGAATCTTAAACTGAAGAAGCTCCTCTTGCATAGCCTCCAACCAGCTTGAATTCTCTAGGGCTTTATGAATATTCTTTGGTTCATCTTGTGAGAGAAAATATACAAATAAGCAAGAGTTTGAAAACTTATGCTGTTTTGAAGCATAAAGGGCATCAAGAAGCCCTTGTTGATCTGAAGACATCAATTGTTGTCTTGTCTTTACTCCTGATTGTACATCTCTAATTACATTGTCCAGGGAGTGGACTTTGTGAATCCTTGAGTGTGGAGTAGAAAGAACTTGATAATCAGGTGGAAGGTTGTTGAAATCCACCTCATTTTCTGAGAGATTTGCTTGTGTTTCTTCTGATGGAACATCAGGAGAAACATTTTGCTCATCAGCAGGAATGATTTGCTTATCAGCAGAAATAGCAGTGTTACTTCTGACTTGAAACTCTTGTTCCTTAGCTCCTTCTTCCTTATATTCATCTTCAACATCTTCTTTAGAATTTCCAGAAGAAGATTCACCATTTATTGAAGTTGAATCCACATTGTATTTGTCCATATTGGCATTATCACATAATCTTGATTTGCCTCATTCTCTAATCCTTCTCCATTTGTTGCATCAGCAGTTTGTGAACCTGAAAATTCATTAGTTTTTGCAACAAAAGGCATGTAATTCATTGATTTGGATAGAGATTTGGTGAGTGCTTATTCACTCACTGTTTTATGGCCAAAAATCGATCCAATACGACTATTTGAGCTAACAAATGCCAAGAAAACACGTGTTTGTATGTTGTGAATGTGCAGGAATGGATTTATCAATAAAAGACGAAAAATCACGAGAAAGCAATGAAAACGGGCACGAGAGTAGAAGTTGGTCAAAAAGTCAAAGCCGGGGATCCAAAAGGCAATTCCAGTCCTTCATCTATTTAGACTTGGCAAGTTTAGTCCCTGGATTATATTTTTGAAGAATGGCAGAATTTACCCTTGGATTTTCAGAAGTTTACATAATTGGTCCTTGTACATTTTATTCCAAAAATCTGAAAATAAACTACAAATTTGGTCCATGAGTTATTAAAGCCCAATGTACAATCCAAGTCCACCAATAATAACCTAAGGCCTAAACCTTATTCTTTTGACCCGAGTCCACTTCACCCTGGGTTAAATAAATATAAACAAACCAAACGCGTCCTTTTTCCCAATATACCCAGATCATCACCCCCAAACATGAACCCTAAGTCATAATAGTCAAAATTAGCTCGAACCACCTCATACCACACCAATTAAACTATTTAATGCCAATCATTAGAGCTTCTAGAAGCCCTTCACGTGATAAGACATGTGTCAGAGAGAAAATTAGATACGAAGTGTACACTTGGCTGCTAATGATTGGAAGAGCAGTGTCATTCTCTTGCCTTGGATACTGCTGACAAGTCAGAGAAAGGATAATGCACACAAATGGGACAGATGGAAGAAGCTGATTGGGCAAGACACATCACGGATTTGATTTGAGGGCTCATATGGATTTGAAGAAGCACAAATCCAATCTGATGGCTGATATGAGTTGAAAGAAGCACAGATAGTGGCTCGGATTGCCAGCATGGCAATCACACCCCTTCACTCACCTCACTCCTATAAATAGTGGTAGTTTTTAGCTCAATTTGTGTAGAATTTTAGATAGTGTTATGCTGCAAAAATGTACCTAGATTAGTTATTGTAATAAATTTAATTGAGCTTTTAATAGAATTTCAAATTTTCTATTTACATTTTCAGCTTATTCATCAATTTTAATTGCTTATTCTGTCTTTAATATAGCTTATAACTAGCTTAGTGTTGATTAGTTTCAGCTTATTTTTCTCTTCTAAACTCTCTTTTGTTATCAAAATTAGCTTATTCAATCTTACTTTTTCAATTCAGTCAGGTTATCTTCAAATTCAGAAAATAATAAAAAAATTAGAAAAATATAAAAAATAAAAAAAATAGTTTCAAAATTAGTTCTAGATCTCAAGTAAGCTCATTTTCAGCTTATACATATCATATTCAAGCTCACAGAGCTTATGGTTCATGAGTACTGTTTCATTCCAAGAGGTGTTCGATAATTCCATTTGATGCTGAGGTGATTTGATAGCTGATTCAGACAGTTAGACATCAGCCTATCTTAAAGATAGGCCTCTGTGAACTCCCTCTGTTCAAGCTGAGGGAGAGCTTGTGGTAACTTTTGAGCTCATTTCTCAATTTATAGATTAATATTAGCTTCATAATTGTAGTAGTTATCTGTTTCATTTTTAGTAGCAGCTTATTTGATATCTGAGTTTGATTGATTTTTGATTAGTATAGATTTGTTAGTAGTATTGTTTGTTTAGAGTTGTAATAGTTTAGCTTATTAGAATTACTGTGGTAGTGATTTCATTTGAGATTTGCTAGTTTAGTAGTCTGAGTTTGAGTACCTGAGTAGTATTTGTGATTGTGGATCATCTGTCTTTTTTTTTGGATTCTAGTTATTGTGATAAGTGTTGAACTTAGATCTGTTTTACTATCATTCTGTGGACCTGATTTGATCATTACTTATGGACTGTATGATGTTTTGGTCTGAGTAGCTTGTTTCATTATCTGAGTTCTAGTTGAACCTAGTAGTAGTTAGTGGTTGATATAACTTATGTGTAAGATTTGATAGTTGTTCAGATTAGTAGTTAGAAATTTGGTAGTGTATATCATAGATTGTAGTATAATTAGACACTTAAGGAGTGTTTGGTTGTGACTGTTTAGCTCAGTTCTAGAGTTAGTAGGTAAAGGTTAATTGCATAAACAGCACACATAGATTAATTGTAGCATTAGTAAATCATAAAATTGATAAGTAGTTCAACAAAAGTCAAAAGTAGCTTATTCACTCTTTAACAGTCTCAATAATCAGTTTATAGATAAAATAAGTTTGCATTGTAGGTACAATATAGATTAAGGTAGCATAATTCAGTAGTCTTATAGCTTAATATAACAACAATTTGCATCTAGAATCAGTATTAATTCATAAAAGTCAAACTAGTTAGTTAATTCAAAAAGTCATAAATCTCTTGTACTCATTAATTGGTCAGATTTTTGTGATAACCTGTAGGCCTCATTGTTAATTGGAAATACAAATGGAAAGTTGTTTTTAAAAGTCTGGTAGTAGGAGAATAAGTATCAAAAAGAAAATTAGGTTTTGAAGCTCTTTAGCTTATTGGATTTTTAGCTTAAAAGTAGCCTGTTCAGACACTATAGTACCCTGCACCACAGGTTGAGACCTGTTTTCAAGGCATCATTCAAGTAGGATTAAGAGTTTAGAGATCTTAATTTTTGGTTGATTTATAATCTCAGACTAGTAGGGAAGCATTTGCCTCCATTAGCTTCTCATTTGAAGCTTATTACATCAGCTTATCAAGCTCTTGAAGTTCATAGGTTCTAACATAGGTCTGCTTGTAATTTTGATACCTGCTAGTTTGATTTTGAGCTTCTATTTGTGAGTATACTTGTCTATTGTGCAACATCTGAGTAGACATTGATTTGTGATTGATCATATTGCCTCTGTGTTAGCTTGTGCTTATTCTGCATAGCTTCTGGTGCTTATTACATTGCTTATTGCCATAAATCTGACATCTGTGGTAATCTAAGCTTATCATTCATCATTTTCTGTCACATTTGAGCTTAATACTTCATAATTGGTCAGTGTTCAAAGTTTCATCTAAATCAGATCACAAGTGCTTATTAATAAGCACTTGTGATAAGCAGTTTAGTCAGAAAAAGCTCCAAATAAACTGATTTTCACTTCAAATTTTTATTCTGAGTTTCTTTTATTAATTTAGATTTTCTGGAATTTTTCCAGATTTTTCCAAGGCTTTTTACTATTTTTTTCTTATTTTATTTTGATTTTATTCAATTTTTAATTACCAAAAATTCATAAATAGTCATAAAAAGGTCTGAAAAATACAAAAATAATTTTAGAAATTCTTTTATAATATTTTAGAATTTTTAGAATTTAATTTTCATTTTTCCAAGTTCTTTTCCTATTTTTCCTTATTTTTAATTCATTTTTAATTCCAAAAATAGAAAATTAATTCTAGAAAATAAATAAAAAGTCTAAAAAATATTTTTCTTTTTCTAAAAATTCTTTTTAGTAGTTTAAGATTTTTAGAAAATATTTTCAAGTTCGTAGGATAATTTTTCGATATACGTTACGTTTTAAATTTTATGGTTGCGTTTCCGTTTTTACGTTTTTCATTTCGGTACATAATTAGCTTGTACTCTTTGCATGCTTTATCATTGTTTGTGCATAATTGAATTTCTTTGATTGCTATTTTCACTTTATCACTTTTTCACTATTCACTTACACTACACGATTCCCAATTCGATAATTCGGATTTTCCATTCGAGCCTTCGTTGGGAGAACGAGCCGAGAAATACTTTCACTAGTATTTCTTTGGAATATAATAATACTATAATTGACACAAATCAATTTTTGGCGCTGCTGTCGGGGAAGGCCGAAGTGAATTTTTGAATATCTTTTTGAAAAAAATCGTGTTTTGTTAAGCCTTCCTCTACTTTGTATATATATTTCTATAAAAATTGAAAAATCAAAAACACTTTTCCTAAAGTGTTTGCAAAATACCAAAAAAAATAATAAAAGTTACAGCCTCGACTCGATCGAAAGAAAGGGCGTTGTAATCCAAAAAAGTCTCACAATATAACGAAAACGTAATTTAGTTGTTTATCGGATTATTTCAATTACTACAACCGAATAAGCGGGAAATACGGATAGCTAAGACATTAAATTGCTAGCTGAAAAGAGATCCATTCTTCTCTCCCGTCCCGTCACGCGTGGTTTTGAAAGAAACGGTTTTGAATTAATATTACGTTTTAAGAAAAGAAATAAAAAGTTTTGTGAAAAATATAAAAAACAAAAAGATTTTCCTTTTTCTTTTTCCTTTCTTTTTAATTTTGCTTTTGGTGTATGCACACCCGCTCTTCTTTTGAGAGTCTTATATCACCTTTGTCAAATCCCGAAAGGGTAATACGTCACACACACCGTGTTCATTTCCTTAACATTGAGGAAATGGATACGAATAATCAACACCCTCCGGTGGGTGGTGATGAAAACCAACACGTGCCGGCTCCCGATCTCCAAACGATGGAGGAGCTGTGCCAACCCACGATGCATGGTAGAGGTGGCCCGATTGCCCCTCTAAATATTGAGGCTACGGATTTTGGACTTAAGCACCACATGATACAACAAGTCCAAAATTCGTGCCAATTTCACGGATTACCGGGTGACGATGCAAATAAGCATCTCGACAAGTTTCTAACCGTCACCCAAAATATGAAACAAAACGGGGTCTCCGATGACGCCCTCCATCTCTCTCTCTTCCCCTATTCTCTTATGCATCATGCCATCGCTTGGTTTGATCGCCTTCCCAGGAACTCGATTCATACTTTCAATGAAATGGTTTCCAAGTTCCTGGCGAAGTATTTTCCACCATCGATGGTGACGAAATTGAGGAATGATATTAGTAATTTTCGACAACTCCCCGATGAGTCTTTGTTTGAGGCTTGGGAGCGTTACAAGCTTGCCATTGATCGTTGTCCGAATCATAATATGCTTCTCGTCACAATAATTGATACATTTTATAATGGATTGACTTTACGACATAGGGACACGATCAATGCTGCAGCTGGTGGTACTTTTATGAAACGTCGTCCTGAGGATTGTTACGAGCTAATTGAGAATATGACGGCCCATTACAACTATTGGGATTCCTCAGCCGAGAGGAATGAGCCAATAAGATCGACTGCGGCTCTTAACTCTTCTTCTAATCCCGAGCTAGCCGTCTTGAATAAGAAAATTGATGATTTGTCGATGGCTATGCTAAGGATGTACCAAATGATGCCGAATCAAGCCAAAAACACACAAGTTAATGTGGTCAATGTCGTTTGTGAAACTTGTGGTGGTCCACACCCGTATTATGAATGTCCGACGACCGGCTCTTTTGCTCAAGAGAACGTGTATGCTGCAAATATGGGTGGCAACGGTTACCCACCTCTTCAAGGAGACCGTAATCTCCTCAGCTACCGTTCGAGCCATTTTCAAGGACCACCTGGGTTTAATCAACCTAATCAAGTGAATCAGAATAACAATGTGCAAAACCATAATCATCAATTCAATAACAATCAAAATCACAACCGAGGAAATAATGGTTTTCAAGGACAAAATCAGAATTTTCAACAAAATCAAAACCGGGGAAACTTTCATCAAGGCCCGCCTCAAGGGAATAATTTTCAAAACAATGAGAATTTTCAGAATAATAATCATGGAAATCAGAATAATAGCAATTTTCAAAACCGTGGGCAAAGTTTTAATAATCAAAATCAAGCTGCTGTTCCAAATCCGTCACCCACGGAAGAGTTGATTAAACAATTGCTTCAAGGACAACAAGCCTTAATTGCTAAATAAGAGGAAACAACAAAAATGTTTGCAACTCAAATCAATGATATCAACAAGCGTTTAAATGATCGACCCTCGGGCTCTGGAACGTTGCCAAGCAACACGATCGCTAACCCGAGGGGCGATGCAAAAGCGATCATAACAAGGAGTGGTGTTACTTACGATGGACCGACGGCTCCGACTACCTCTTCTTCTCTACCTCCCAAGGTAGTCGCCCGTGAAACCGAGGCGACAACGGATACGGAAATTCCTAGTAATAATAGAAGGACTGAGAACATCCAACCTTCGGTGGTCCCGACGTCTAAAAGAAAGGAAAAGGTTGTTAATGATAATGAAAATGAAACACCCGTTAAAACAAAGTTGCCATATCCGTCACGCTTAAATGAACAAAAGCACCGCGAGAAGGATAAAAACCAAATGGAGAAGTTTTATCAGATTTTTCAAGAGTTACACTTTGATATAAGTCTCGCGGATGCTATAATTTTGATGCCCAAATTTGCTTCAATGCTAAAAGGTCTTTTGAATAATAAGGAAAAGCTTTTTGAAATGTCCAGGACTCAAATGAACGAGAATTGCTCAGCGGTTCTTCTTAAAAAGCTACCCGAAAAGCTTGAAGACCCTGGCAAGTTTCTTATACCGTGTAATTTTCCGGGTATGGTTCAATGCTTCGCCTTCGCCGATCTTGGTGCTAGCATTAACCTTATGCCATTGTCGATTTGGAAAAAGTTGTCTCTTCCTAACGTGACACCGACGCTTATGACCCTCGAGCTTGCCGACCGATCTACGTCTCGGCCAATTGGCATAGCTGCGAATATTTTTGTCAATGTTGGGAAATTTCATTTCCCTGTGAATTTTGTGGTTGTTGATTTCGATGTCGATCCACGGGTTCCTCTCATTCTTGGGAGAGGTTTCCTAAGGACCGGTCGTGCCTTAATTGATGTTTATGACGAGGAGATTACTTTACGTGTTGGAAACGAAGCCGTCACTTTTAACCTTGATCAAACCGCGAGATACTCCTCCGATTACGATGTTTCTTCCGTCAACCGTATTGATGTTATTGATGAACTTACGGAGGAGTATGCTCAAGAATTTCTTGGTTTCACTGATAATGCTTCGAGTGGCAATCCCACTCCTTCTTTTGAACCAATCGTCTCCGATTCTTCCCCTTCCCTCACTCCGTTTGAGGGAAGTGATCTCGCTTGGGAAGAAATCAATGCTTGTCTTGCAAATGAATCATTTTCACCGGAAATTGATAATAACAACTTTGATCCAGAGGGGGACATTTTATTAATTGAAAAATTGTTAAATGAAAAACCGATTGTTTCTTCCCCTCCGGTTGACTTAAAAATGGCAGACGTAAAAGAAGTTAAGCCGTCTATTGAGAATCCTCCGGAGCTCGAGCTCAAGGATTTACCTCCTCATCTCGAATACGCATACTTGGAAAAAAAATGATAAATTACCGGTTATAATATCAAAAGGTCTTAAAGATGAGGAGAAGACACGACTCTTAGATGTGCTTCGAAAGCATAAAAGTGCGATTGCTTGGCAAATATCCGACATTAAGGGAATCGACCCTCGATTTTGTACTCATAAGATTCTTCTTGGGGATAATCACAAAGCTTCTGTTCAGCAACAACGACGGGTTAATCCACAAATCCATGAAGTGATCAAAAAGGAAGTTATAAAACTCCTTGACGCTGGAATGATTTATCCAATCTCGGATAGTTCATGGGTTAGCCCGGTTCATTGTGTGCCAAAGAAGGGCGGAATCACTGTTGTGAAGAATGATGATAATGAGCTTAAACCGACTCGACTTGTGACCGGATGGAGAGTTTGTATCGACTATCGAAAGTTGAATGATGCGACACGTTAAGACCATTTCCCGCTTCCTTTTATGGACCAGATGCTTGAACGTTTAGCGGGAAATGAGTTCTATTGTTTTCTGGATGGCTTTTCTGGGTACTTTCAAATTCCCATTGATCCCCCGGATCAAGAAAAGACCACTTTTACTTGTCCGTATGGAACGTTTGCCTATCGTAGAATGCCCTTTGGCTTATGTAACGCTCCAGGCACGTTTCAACGGTGTATGATGGCCATTTTTTCCGATATGATTGAAAAAACCATGGAAGTGTTCATGGACGATTTCTCCGTCTATGGAAATACTTTCGACTCTTGCCTTTCCCATTTGGAAAATATGCTAATTCGGTGTGAAAACACTAATTTAGTTCTAAATTGGGAAAAGTGCCACTTCATGGTTAAAGAGGTAATAGTCCTCGGCCATAAAATATCCAAATCTGGGATTGAGGTGGATCGGGCAAAAGTCGATGTTATTGCTAAATTACCACACCCGACTACCGTCAAAGGAATTAGAAGTTTCCTTGGTCATGCCGGCTTTTACCGACGTTTTATTCAAGATTTCTCCAAAATAGCCCGGCCTCTGACCCACCTTTTAGAAAAAGACGCTCCGTTTAACTTCACGAATGAATGCGTCGATGCATTTAATTTTTTAAAGAAGAAGTTAACGGAGGCACCAATCTTAGTTGCCCCCGATTGGGACTTACCATTTGAGCTAATGCGTGATGCTAGCGATTATGCCATTAGTTCTGGGGCAACGTAAGAACAAGTATTTTCAACCGATACACTATGCAAGCAAGACTATGAATGACGCCCAACATCATTACACAACCACCGAAAAGGAGATGTTAGCGGTCGTCTATGCTTTTGAGAAATTTAGGTCTTATTTGCTACTTAAAAAGTGCATAGTGTTTACGGACCATTCAGCCCTAAAGTACTTAATGGCTAAACAAGATGCGAAGCCACGATTAATGAGGTGGGTTCTTTTGCTCCAAGAATTTAATGTCGAAATACGAGACAAGAAAGGAGCTGAGAATTTTGCTGCCGATCACCTTTCTAGACTTGAGAACCCCCATCAAAGTGTTCTCGAGAATAAGGAAATTAATGATGCTTTTCCTCTGGAGACACTTGGGAGTGTGACCAAAAGTGACCAAAGTACCCCATGGTTCGCCGATTTTGCGAATTACCATGCGGGGAATTTTATTAGGAAAGGGATGTCGTCCCAGCAAAAGAAGAAATTCTTTAAAGATGTCCAACATTATTTTTGGGACGACCCCTACTTGTTCAAAGTCTGTGCGGATCAAGTGATCCGGCGGTGTGTTCACGGTATGGATGCCGTTGAAATACTTAAGGCATGTCATAGTGGACCCACGGGGGGACATCATGGTGCCAATTTCACCGCTAAGAAGGTTTTCGATTCCGGCTTTTATTGGCCGACGATATATCGGGATGCCCATGAATTGGTTAAAACATGTGATTCTTGCCAACGTCAAGGGAAAATCTCTCAAAAAGATGAAATGCCGCAAAATGCGATTCAAGTTTGTGAGATCTTCGACGTTTGGGGCGTTGATTTCATGGGGCCATTCCCATCGTCTAGGGGTAACAAATACATTCTCGTGGCCGTCGATTACTTATCAAAATGGGTTGAAGCGAAGGCGCTCCCCACCAATGACGCCCGAGTGGTTGTTAAGTTTTTGAAAAGTCTCTTTGCCCGATTTGGTGCACCTCGAGCCATCATAAACGATCGTGGGACCCATTTTTGCAATGATCAATTTGCGAAAGTTATGCTAAAATATGGTGTCACACATCGTCTTTCCACGGCTTATCATCCACAAACGAGTGGTCAAGTTGAGGTCTCCAATCATGGTTTAAAACGTATACTTGAAAGGACAGTAGGAGAACACCATGCCTCTTGGGCCGACAAATTAGAAGATGCATTATGGGCTTTCCGGACCGCTTACAAAACTCCCATTGGGTGTACACCATATAAGCTGGTTTACGGGAAAGCTTGTCATTTGCCCATCGAGTTAGAGCACAAGGCCTACTGGGCCTTAAAACATGCCAATTTTGACTTGAAAACCGCGGGTGATCACATAAAAATTCTATTGAATGAGTTAGTAGAACTCCGTGATCAAGCTTACGAGAATTGTTTGATTTATAAAGAGAAAACAAAAAGAATTCATGATGCCAAGATCAAAGACCGCGTTTTTAACGTTGGTGATCAAGTGCTACTTTTTAATTCTCGGTTAAAGATATTCTCGGGTAAGCTTAAAACCCGTTGGTCTGGACCATTCACAATAACCCAAGTTTTCCCTTATGGAACCATTGAGTTAGCTCAACAAGATGGTCCCAATTTTAAGGTGAATGGTCACCGTTTGAAACACTACTTTGGAGGGGATGTACCGACTATGGTAGTCCCGGATCTCCAAACTTTCCCCAAAGACAATTGAATTCGGGGATCGAGTCAAGCTCATGTGACTCGGTGAACAAAAACAAGCGCTTCGTGGGTGGCAACCCATGCTTATCCAATTTCATCTTCTTATTTTTCTATTTTCTAACAAATAACGTGAGGAGGGGGTGCCTCTTTTACTCTTGTGTTCCGTGGTTGTTTGTGATGTTTGTTCAGGATTGTCCGCGATTTATGATGACTCTCGTGCTTGTTATCTCTTCACTTGGAGTCTCATTCATCGGTGCTATTTGGAAACCTATATCCGGTAAATCTTATCGACTAACGTTTTCTTTGGCATAATTAATAAACGGCCTAGAATTTTGTTAGGATTACCTTAACCCATAAAACATTGAGGACAATGTTTCGTTCTAGTCGGGGGGAGGGTGAATCTTCGATTCGATTTTGACCTTGCATTTTTTACATGTCGTGCACTCTTGCAACTCCGTTTTTCCACCAAAAATAAAAAAATTGAAAATTTTAAAAATTTTGAAAAAAAAAAGCAATAAAAAAGTACAAAAAGATGAGAAAAAGTTGAAAAAAAAATTGTGCAAAAATATAATAAAGTTTGAATAAGTGTTTTGACACCTTGTTGACTTTCTTGCTGGCGAGAGTAGGAATAAATATTTTGACTTGACCGGGCGTGTTGAGCCCTAGCTTGTTCCCTTAACCAATAATAATCACATAAGCTTGTGCTAGTTTTGTACACAAGGAGCTATAAAATGCGAATTCTTTCTTAAGAATCTGCAAGTTCCCGTACTTGACTTTATACATGCGCAGCTTAAAAGCTTTCGCTAGTCTTTTACATAAGGAGCTAGAAAACGCGAATTCTTCTTCTAGAATTTGCAAGTTTCCGTATTTGACTTTATATATGCGTGGCTGATTATCGGCTAAGTATTCGCTGGTTTCATTATTTGGAATCTTAAATTGCGAAGAGCGAGAAATGATAGAGTTTATTTAGAAATTAGATGCTATACGTGGAGTAGTGGTTCTCTTTAGAGCTCATGAGAGGTACTTGTGGCTTTTTACTCCCATCCGAAACGTCACCCATATATAATAGATGTTCTAGGTTAATTAGTGGTATTTCGGTTTGAATAATATTTAGTTCTTTGTTTTCTTAAGAGAATTTTTGCTTTAAAAGTTCGGTACATATCAAGGAACATCAAAAATAAGAGCAAAAAGTGAAAAATCAAAAGTCAAAAGTTGATTATCTATGTAGTTTTGGAGCTACCCGATAAGCTTCCATTGATGTTATGAGAAAAAAAATCAAGAAAGAAAAAACTGAAAAGTATGAAAAAGTGAAAAAAGTGAAAAATGAAGAAAAAAGTGAAAGTTGAAAGTTGTATCGAATAAGAGCTTATGTATGTAAATAAGTTGTTGGCGCGTGAGGTGCATGTGATAAGTGATTAGTAATCAGTCACATGAGGTGCACGTGATCGTACTCCGCAACTTATATCCTTGATATTGTATGTACCCCAAATTCCTTGATGTGGACCAAATTTCTATTGCAGTGGTTCTTAAGAGAAAATGAAAAACTACTTATCGTTTTAACTTAGGTATCACTATCGGACTAAAAATTATTGAAACGAGAAAATATGAAGAAATTCATTTCTCAACAAAATAAAATATTGAGATACAAAACCTAGGAAATGGGAGTAAGAAGTTTCCACAAGTAACTGTTATGAGTAGTGTTAGCATCTAATTTGTAGATAAGTTGTGATCTCGTTTGTACGCTTAGTTTGGGGACTCGTGAAAAATCAAGGATAACGATTTTTATCCGTATGGTTGCTTCTTAATAGAAGTGTTTCTACTCGTTGACCCTAATAATTATTGCAAGATAATGAAAGTTCAACAAACCGTCACAAGTATGAATGAGAAAAAGTCCAAAAATAGAAAGTGTAAGTGGAATAAAGGAATAAAGAAAATTTTTGGAAAATGGAGCGTTTTCGGGAATAAATGATTTTATAACTTCTTTCGAACCTCCTTGCTATTTTACAAAGTTAGTAGGAAGAGTTTTGAAATTATTTATCCCAAAAACGTGAATTGATCACATTGCGTGAGGACACGGCAATACCTTAGTCGGGGGATTTTGTTGAGTGCTTATTCACTCACTGTTTTATGGCCAAAGATCGATCCAATACGACTATTTGAGCTACCAAATGCCAAGAAAACACGTGTTTATATGTTGTGAATGTGCAGGAACGGATTTATCAATAAAAGACGAAAAATCACGAGAAAGCAACGAAAACGGGCACGAGAGTAGAAGTTGGTCAAAAAGTCAAAGCCGGGGATCCAAAAGGCAATTCTAGTCCTTCATCTATTTAGACTTGGCAAGTTTAGTCCCTGGATTATATTTTTGAAGAATGGCAGAATTTACCCTTGGATTTTCAGAAGTTTACATAATTCCTGTACATTTTATTCCAAAAATCTGAAAATAAACTACAAATTTGGTCCATGAGTTATTAAAGCCCAATGTACAATCCAAGTCCACCAATAATAACCTAAGGCCCAAACCTTATTCTTTTGACCCGAGTCCACTTCACCCTAGGTTAAATAAATATAAACAAACCAAACACGTCCTTTTTCCCAATATACCCAGATCATCACCCCCAAACATGAACCCTAAGTCATAATAGTCAAAATTAGCTCGAACCACCTCATACCACACCAATTAAACTATTTAATGCCAATCATTAGAGCTTCTAGAAGCCCTTTACGTGATCAGACATGTGTCAGAGAGAAAATTAGATACGAAGTGTTCACTTGGCTGCTAATGATTGGAAGAGCAGTGTCATTCTCTTGCCTTGGATACTGCTGACAAGTCAGAGAAAGGATAATGTACACAAATGGGACAGATGGAAGAAGCTGATTGGGCAAGACACATCACGGATTTGATCTGAGGGCTCATATGGATTTGAAGAAGCACAAATCCAATCTGATGGCTGATATGAGTTGAAAGAAGCACAGATAGTGGCTCGGATTGCCAGCATGGCAATCACACCCCTTCACTCACCTCACTCCTATAAATAGTGGTAGTTTTTAGCTCAATTTGTGTAGAATTTTAGATAGTGTTATGCTGCAAAAATGTACCTAGATTAGTTATTGTAATAAATTTAATTGAGCTTTTAATAGAATTTCAAATTTTCTGTTTACATTTTCAGCTTATTCATCAATTTTAATTGCTTATTCTGTCTTTAATATAGCTTATAACTAGCTTAGTGTTGATTAGTTTCAGCTTATTTTTCTCTTCTAAACACTCTTTTGTTATCAAAATTAGCTTATTCAATCTTACTTTTTCAATTCAGTCAAGTTATCTTCAAATTCAGAAAATAATAAAAAAAAATTAGAAAAATATAAAAAATAAAAATAAAATAGTTTCAAAATTAGTTCTAGATCTCAAATAAGCTCATTTTCAGCTTATACATATCATATTCAAGCTCACAGAGCTTATGGTTCATGAGTACTGTTTCATTCCAAGAGGTGTTCGATAATTTCATTTGATGCTGAGGTGATTTGATAGCTGATTCAGACAGTTAGACATCAGCCTATCTTAAAGATAGGCCTCTGTGAACTCCCTCTATTCAAGCTGAGGGAGAGCTTGTGGTAACTTTTGAGCTCATTTCTCAACTTATAGATTAATATTAGCTTCATAATTGTAGTAGTTATCTGTTTCATTTTTAGTAGCAGCTTATTTGATATCTGAGTTTGATTGATTTTTGATTAGTATAGATTTGTTAGTAGTATTGTTTGTTTAGAGTTGTAATAGTTTAGCTTATTAGAATTATTGTGGTAGTGATTTCATTTGAGATTTGCTAGTTTAGTAGTCTGAGTTTGAGTACCTGAGTAATATTTGTGATTGTGGATCATCTGTCTTTTTGTTTGGATTCTAGTTATTGTGATAAGTGTTGAACTTAGATCTGTTTTACTATCATTCTGTAGACCTGATTTGATCATTACTTGTGGACTGTATGATGTTTTGGTCTGAGTAGCTTGTTTCATTATATGAGTTCTAGTTGAACCTAGTAGTAGTTAGTGGTTGATATAACTTCTGTGTAAGATTTGATAGTTGTTCAGATTAGTAGTTAGAAATTTGGTAGTGTATATCATAGATTGTAGTATAATTAGACACTTAAGGAGTGTTTGGTTGTGACTGTTTAGCTCAGTTCTAGAGTTAGTAGGTAAAGGTTAATTGCATAAACAGCTCACATAGATTAATTGTATCATTAGTAAATCATAAAATTGATAAGTAGTTCAACAAAAGTCAAAAGTAGCTTATTCACTCTTTAACAGTCTCAATAATCAGTTTATAGATAAAATAAGTTTGCATTGTAGGTACAATATAGATTAAGGTAGCATAATTCAGTAGTCTTATAGCTTAATATAACAACAATTTGCATCTAGAACCAGTATTAATTCATAAAAGTCAAACTAGTTAGTTAATTCAAAAAGTCATAAATCTTTTGTACTCATTAATTGGTCAGATTTTTGTGATAACCTGTAGGCCTCATTGTTAATTGGAAATACAAATGGAAAGTTGTTTTTAAAAGTCTGGTAGTAGGAGAATAAGTATCAAAAAGAAAATTAGGTTTTGAAGTTCTTTAGCTTATTGGATTTTTAGCTTAAAAGTAGCCTGTTCAGACACTATAGTACCCTGCACCACAGGTTAAGACCTGTTTTCAAGGCATCATTCAAGTAGGATTAAGAGTTTTGAGATCTTAATTTTTGGTTGATTTATAATCTCAGACTAGTAGGGAAGCATTTGCCTCCATTAGCTTCTCATTTGAAGCTTATTACATCAGCTTATCAAGCTCTTGAAGTTCATAGGTTCTAACATAGGTCTGCTTGTAATTTTGATACCTGCTAGTTTGATTTTGAGCTTCTATTTGTGAGTATACTTGTCTATTGTGCAACATCTGAGTAGACATTGATTTGTGATTGATCATATTGCCTCTGTGTTAGCTTGTGCTTATTCTGCATAGCTTCTGGTGCTTATTACATAGCTTATTGCCATAAATCTGACATCTGTGGTAATCTGAGCTTATCATTCATCATTTTCTGTCACATTTGAGCTTAATACTTCATAATTGGCCAGTGTTCAAAGTTTCATCTAAATCAGATCACAAGTGCTTATTAATAAGCACTTGTGATAAGCAATTTAGTCAGAAAAAGCTCTAAATAAGCTGATTTTCACTTCAAATTTTTATTCTGAGTTTCTTTTATTAATTTAGATTTTCTGGAATTTTTCCAGATTTTTCCAATGCTTTTTACTATTTTTTCTTATTTTATTTTGATTTTATTCAATTTTTAATTACCAAAAATTCATAAATAGTCATAAAAAGGTCTGAAAAATACAAAAATAATTTTAGAAATTCTTTTATAATATTTTAGAATTTTTAGAATTTAATTTTCATTTTTCCAAGTTCTTTTCCTATTTTTCCTTATTTTTAATTTATTTTTAATTTCAAAAATAGAAAATTAATTCTAGAAAATAAATAAAAAGTCTAAAAAATATTTTTCTTTTTCTGAAAATTCTTTTTAGTAGTTTAAGATTTTTAGAAAATATTTTCAAGTTCGTAGGATAATTTTTCGATATACGTTACGTTTTAAATTTTATGGTTGCGTTTCCGTTTTTACGTTTTTCATTTCGGTACATAATTAGCTTGTACTCTTTGCATGCTTTATCATTATTTGTGCATAATTGAATTTCTTGATTGCTATTTTCACTTTATCACTTTTTTACTATTCACTTACACTACACGATTCCCAATTCGATAATTCGGATTTTCCATTCGAGCCTTCGTTGGGAGAACGACCCGAGAAATACTTTCACTAGTATTTCTTTGGAATATAATAATACTATAATTGACACGAATCAAGATTCAAGATCAAATAGCCATTTGGGACCTTGACCTTCTATATTGGTTTTATTTTCCAGAAACTTCACAAGTAGATTTTCCTCTACTCTTCTAGTTCTCATGTTGTATACTCTGAATGCTTTGCTATTGATAGAGTATCCAACTAAGAATCTTTCATCTGCTTTACCATCAAACTTTCCAAGATGGTCTAAGGTATTCAGAATTGTCACATGGCATACAAAAAGGTCTAAGAAATCCTATTTCAGGAGTTCTACCTCTAAAAAGTTCATATGATGTCTTATTGTGAGGTTTTACAACTAAAACTCTATTTTGAACACAGCAAGCAGTGTTGACTGCTTCTGCCCAAAAAGTTATAGGCAACTTAGAGTCGGCTAATGTAACAATTCACAATTTCAGGTTAATAACTATTCCCGGAAAATTTACTATTCACTTTTACTATTTAATTTTACTATTCACTTTTACTATTCATTTTTCCCGAAATTTTCTCAAAAGTTGATTTTTATTTCATATTCTCGAGTGATAAATCATTTCCATGGCAAATTAAATGTTTGACATTCGTCAGATCATTTTCGTGAAAGTTATTAAGGAATTACACGTTTTAGGGTAAAACGTCATTCAGAAATTCTACGCACAACGAAATTCGAACCCGTTAAGTGACCCCACATCAGAAAAATGTTTGATACACACATGATTTATTTGTGAATAAATCATGACTGAGAAAAATATGACCAGAATAAACCTCGGCCGTGAAAAACTGGAATTTTCAGTTTTAAGCGTTTTTACTCAGCCGTAACCCTAGCCTATACCTGCACCGTGTTTCTATGATGATTTGAGTTTTCAACTTATTAGAATAAGTCAACATATTTTTCCCTCCTCCATTGACCAAAAATCATTCCTTGATTTTATAAGTCATTCCTTGATTTTTAGGCTTACGGTTTGATGTCTAAAAGACATTTAATACCAACCGACACTAGACTGAGCCCAGTCTAGACATTATAAGTCATTTTAATTCATTTATATCCTATTAGAAAAGTAACATTTTACTTTTCTCAATTTTACGCAATATTCGTACATTTTACGTATTACGCGTTTTAGACCCGTGTTTCCAGTTTTAGCAGGGTTTTACCACCCAAATGGAACCTACCACTCATTTCATATTTTATTATGGAACATATGGACATGTTTAACAATACTTTAAAGTTCCATAATTTTACGACACCCGGTTTTACGTTTTGAGGCCTAATCATTTACGATTGGCATTTCCCGGAGTCAAATCTCATCCTAATACTTAGGATATTATCAAGACCAAGCACACCTCACCCCCTAGGCTTGTGAACCGCCAATAGGGGGGGAGTCACCCCATGGTGTGGCTTGATCTTGTGCTAAGTACCTTGGATGAGTTCCATGTGTTGAAATGTACTTAGGAAGCTTTGACTAGTCTTGATAAGTAACATCCTCAAAGACCTATAAAAGCCCCCCCCCCCCTCCCTCTTGTTGCCGTCCATCACCACACACCACAACACTTCACACTTAGTTTATTTCTTCCAAATTATAGCAAGGTTCAAGTGAAAGTTCAAGGTAGAAACCCTAGTTTGATCTTAGGTTACCAAAACACTTCCACAACCTCATATACTTGGTGATTTCTCTTGAGTTTGAATCCACTCAATTCACCTCAACCTTCATCATCCATCTTTCAAGATTACAAGGGTAGAAAGATTGCATGAAGTGAAGTGGGTTGAAGTAAAGTCTATCAAAGTTCTATCCTTACATGTTAACTTCCTTTCATCTTCGAAAGCCAAAAGTTGTAAGCCAAACCTAACATGCTTCTTGTTAAATGATCATGCTCATGTTATTTACATATTATTCTTGCTATATTATGTCTTGTATAAATGTCCATGATGTATAAAAGTGAGTAAAACAAGTTATTGTACATGATTGATAAGACAAGTTAATAAAACAAGTAAACTAGTGACTTTCTTGGTATAACCTGATCAAAATGGTAAAATTATGATCTTGGATCATTACATATTACAGTAGAGGACTTAACAAGGAAACCATAGCAATTTGAACCACCTTAAACGAGTATACGAGTCAAAAGTTACGCCTATTTGAAGTTACCAAAGATTTTTAGCAAAACTGCCTAAACCATACTGTTTTGCATTCTGACTTTTTGAAAGTCACCCTTCTGCTCCGATTCATCAAAAAGTTAAAACACAAAAGTTGTCCGGAACGCCGTTTTCGTTCAGTAAAAAAGAAGCTCGAGCCCTGAAAACGCTTTCTGAGTGATAAATTCTTCAAATTCTAAACAGCCCATTTTTAGGCCAAAGTCATTATATATAGGTTATGGTTTAAAAGGAACAAGAGGTCTTATGACCTATAATCAAGACCACAACCATGGCTAGAGCCAAGGTTGAGTCTCATGACCATGGAACAAGGACCAAAGGTCATGGCTAGGCCATGACGAAATGACCATGTAAGTTTACCTAGGCGAAAACATGAAACAAGGAATTAGGTGATAACTTGAACAAGCAATTTGGATCTACTTCACTTAAAAAGGAACCATGAGATATTACAAAGAGAAAATGGTCATACAAAACTTATGAAACTACCCCTAATAACAATCTTCATGTACTAATAAACTTTCCTAAGTTTATTCAAATATCGGACATGTAACTTTTCGGATCAAAACTTATATCTATATATTTTATCAACTACTACAATAGTAGGGAGCCTCATGTGAGGAGTTCATTATGTAATCCGTCGAGATAAGTTGTGGATTTGCGAATTAAAGTGTCCTGGCTCCTCGAAGGCTTACTAACATGACTTCTGAATTATGTCGGCCCGAACGGTAGTAAACGATATACAAAACATACATGTTCATGAATCTTTTCTTTCAAAGACTTACAATATACATCATGCCACATCATGGACTAAATGCAAGATATATATACAGGCACTCCGTTATATTCTTTACTCAAATCCTAAGTCGCAACATTCTATTATAGGTTGCTCGTAGAAACCTACACGATCCAACCATTACCTTCATTACTTGCTATCTTACTTAAGGTGAGTTCATAGCCCCACTTTACATTACTTCAATGTTTTACAAACCCTTGGGGGGAATACATGCTATTTCTAAACCGAACACAATGCTTTGAAACTGTATGCTGCCTGATTGTTTTATTATTACTAAGTACCTACCTTGCCAATCCTAGGCCCCTATCATGAACCATTTAATCACTAGAATTAGTGAGCGCGAGTATTGTGAATAGGCCTATTGGGATTGACGAATCCCATTTGTTTGAGCAGATTAGTTCAAACGAATGCACTATATTTGAACATTAAGTATAATGGCAAAGTACTTACCGGGGCAACAAAACCGCCGATTGATATTGGTACCCGTTAACGTCTTGGTTGCATGAGCTTAGTATATAATAATAACTGTTTTGTTTTCTAACATAAGTATGAGTCTAATTAACTCTTACTACCAACATATTGTGTTCAACCGTTAAACAAACTCTATGAATTTCACTCAACCTTTGTGTTGACCTCTTAAGCATGTATTTCAGGTCCATGATAATCAAGAATGGAGCGGAAGGGCACGTACCGAAGGAAGAAGGCTATAAACTATTATGTCATTCGATAAAAACATCAAAGACTTTATATTGATGTATTTTGAAACATGGAACCTTTTTGGGACCTTACTATGTAAACTCTGATATATTTGAATAAATATGAATGACAACTCTTTTAATACAACTCGGTTAGAGATCGTTTTCTGTTATTATGACTGTTGTGCCGTCGAGTAACACCCAAGTTGAATTCCGCTGCATCATGAATTGGGGGTGTTACAGATTGGTACCAGAGCCATGGTTATAGAGAAACGGGTCTAAGTGAGACCTAAACTATAACTACAATCACAAGCAAAAACATTTTTATAGCCTTCCGCTCTTCGTGCCTTCCATCCTCCAGAAGATTATGGACTTATTACAGATGTTATACTACATGAACATATTTGTATATTGTTATATGCACATTGTCATAGTTTGAGCATTTTCCATAAATATTTGATTTATTTTGACATCAATATACTAATTGTAGACATCATGTCCGCACCTCCATCTCCCGATCATCTTCCTGCTATACCCGAGTATTTACCAATTCTTCCCGGACCCAATGATCCTTACTTTGAACCAATTGACTACGACGACGAGGAAGAACCTTACGAGGATCTAGATGTAGATTCGGACGAAGATCCTGAAATGGATATGGACATAAACATCGATGATTACGAAGAAGGTCCTGAAATGGATATTGACATCGAAGGCATCGATGAGGAAGCGGAGGAACAAATAGTGGTGCCACATCTATCACCATTAGCATCTCCACCTCCTGTTTTACCAATTTCATTCGAATCTAATCGTACCACTCCAGCTCAAGTTCCGAAGTCTACTTACCAAGTCAGCGGAACATCTACATCTACACATATGTTCGTGAACTCTGCTCAATACGAAATCTACTCTTTGAAACAAGCCCTCAACCTAACCCAACTCAAAGTTCAAAGAATGTCAAGTCAAATGAACGAATATATATCCAAGGTAAATTCTGCCAGAATGGATGCCATGAATGCTCGAGATGACCTATATTGGTTTAAGCTTGACATGAACTACGTGAAGAGTGACTCGACTCATGTTGGCGAAATAGTCTTAAATCCTTTGACTGGCTTGGATAACGTCAAGGATAGACTCACATTGGTTGAGAGGGCCCAAGAACAAGATGCGGTACAAATTCACAAACTACTTAACCGCCTAAATACCGCAGAAATCCGGTTAGATGTTGCAAACTTTGACAGGTATCAACTTAAGAATGATTTGTGTGGAATGCAAACTCAAATGAGTGCCATACAACAAAGACTATACCAAAAGGATGTCAAAGAATACCGTCCCAACGAAAGTGTGGATGTGTTAGCAACACACGGAAATAATAACCCGTCCGGACTTCCACAACCTTCCAACCGATGTTAGACTAGTATTATAGTACTAGTTATCTTGTGTACTAATCCATGTAATAGCAATAGTAGAAACGTTGTAATTACTAACTGAAAGTATTAGTTAGTAAGTTTTGAAGGAACTTGTAATAGGTTCGATTTTGTAAATCAATCAACGTTATATGAATAAAACTCTTGTTTTATATACTATCATGTGTTATGCTTTTAAGTTTCAAACATTATTATCCTATCATTCTTATCAAAAATTGTACTCATCTCACAACTCTCTAATTACAACATATCTTTTGAACAATAGAATCATGGCGCCAAAGAAGAAGACACCACCAGCAATGACGCAAGCTGCCATTCGCAAACTGGTAAAGGACAGTGTCAACGCAGCACTCATCACGGAACGAGCAGCCGTAGCTGCAGCAGCTGCCGAAGCCGCCACAGCTGCTGGTGCTGCTGATGCTGCAGCAGCCGCTGATGCTGCAGCAGCTGCTGATGCTGCAGCAGCCGCTGATGCTGCAGCAGCTGCTGATGCTGCAGCAGCCGCTGAAGCCGCCACTGCTGCGGAAGCTGCTATAGCTGTAGAAGCTGACAGAATTGCCAGCCTTAACCTTGGAGGACCAAACTCAACTACCCCTCCGGTGACAAATGTTGCTACAGTACCAAAGGGTTGCTCATTCATTTCCTACTTGAAATGTGAACCCATCAAATTCAAGGGTACTGAAGGAGCTGTAGGTTTGACCCGCTGGTTTGAAAAAGCGGAGTCGGTATTCTTGGTCAGTAAATGTACTGAGGGTGATAAAGTTCAGTATGCCACGAGTACTCTGTTGAATGAGGCATTATCATGGTGGAACTCAATTGCTCAACCCATGGGCATTGAGAATGCCTATAAGATTTCGTGGGATAACCTGAAGAAGATGATGATCAAGGAGTACTGCCCTCGCAGTGAAATGCAGAAGTTGGAGGTTGAATTCTGGGATCATACGGTTAGGGGAAATGATATCATAACCTACAACCGTCGATTCCAAGAATTGAGGATACTTTGTCCAACAATGGTTTCCACAAAGGAAAAATTGTTGGAAAGGTATATTTGGGGACTTCCATCAAGCATACAAGGGAATGTGACTTCGGCAAATCCCAAGGAACTTGATGAAGCTATGCGGATGTCTCGCAGCCTCATGGACCAAGTGGTACGAATGACAGAAACCCGAAAGCAAAACAACCTCAACAACACCAGCAATACCAATAACCCCAACAACTCCAACTACCGTAACAACAACAACAAGAACAACAACAACAAGCGACCATGGGATGGTAACTGTGGGAGTAACAACAACAACAACAACAACAACAACAACAACAACAATAACCAAACCCGAAACAACAACCATCACAATCAGCAGAACAAAAGACAGGAAGCCGCGACGGCTTATGTTGCTGCACCAGCCGGTGGTAAATATGTTGGTACTCTACCACAATGTACCAAGTGCAACTACCATCATGAAGGTCCCTGCCCAGCCAAATGCAACAAGTGCCAAAAGCCCGGACATCTTGCCAAAGATTGTAGAGGCAAGGGTGTAGCTACTGGGGCTAACACATAGCCCATAGTTACATGTTTTGGGTGCGGTGAAAAGGGACACTACAAGAACAACTGTCCTCAAAACCAAGGACCCCAAGGCGGAGGTGCTCGCGGTAGAGCCTATGTCATGGGAAATGGAGAACCACACCAAGACCTGAATGTGGTTACCGGTACGTTCTTACTCAATAACATTCCTGTTAAAGTCTTATTCGATTCTGGTGCTGATATGAGCTTTATATCTACTAGAATTGCACCTTTACTTGATATTCCATCAATTACTTTAACCACTAGTTATAGTGTTGAACTAGCTACCGGTGACTTAGTAAATACCAATACTGTAATCCCAAACTGTACCCTTAATCTCTTAGACCACCCCTTTAACATCAATCTTATGCCAATCGAACTCGAAAGTTTTGATGTTGTTATTGGCATGGATTGGTTGTCTAAACATCAAGCTAACATCATTTGTGGTGAAAGAGTTGTGCACATTCCATGTGACAATGAAACTTTGATCATTCGTGGTGATCAAAGTGGAACTCGAATAAACATCATCTCATGTATCAAAACCATGAAGTACATTGAGAAAGGATGTTATGCTTTCTTAGCCCACGTAACAGAAAAGAAATCCGATGAAAAACGTCTCGAAGATGTTCCTATTACCCGTGAGTTTCCTGAAGTCTTTCCCGAAGATTTACCCGGACTACCACCAAATCGTCAAATAGAGTTCAGAATTGATTTAATACCAGGAGCGGCGCCAGTTGCCCGCGCACCATACCGGCTAGCACCTTCAGAGATGCAAGAGCTATCAAATCAATTACAAGAACTTTCGGACAAGGGATTTATTCGACCCAGTTCCTCACCTTGGGGAGCTCCAGTTTTGTTCGTGAAAAAGAAAGATGGGTCATTACGAATGTGTATTGACTATCGTGAGCTAAACAAATTAACCATAAAGAACCGATACCCACTACCAAGAATTGATGACTTATTCGATCAATTGCAAGGTTCAACCTATTACTCAAAAATTGACCTACGGTCAGGTTACCATCAAGTTAGAGTTCGTGATGAAGACATTCCAAAAACAGCCTTTAGGACATGATATGGTCACCATGAATTCCAAGTGATGCCATTTGGGTTAACAAATGCACCGGCAGTATTCATGGATCTCATAAATCGGGTGTGTAAACCATATTTGGACAAATTCGTGATCGTATTCATAGACGACATTCTCATATATTCCAAAAACGAAGAGGAACACAAAGAACATCTGAGAACAATTTTAGGACTACTCAAGGAAGAGAAATTGTATGCAAAGTTTTCCAAATGTGAATTTTGGATTCAATCAGTACAATTCCTTGGGCATGTGATTGACAAGACCGGTTTACATGTCGATCCTGCTAAAATTGAAGCTATCAAAAATTGGCCAACACCTACCACACCTACAGAAATTCGTCAATTTCTGGGTCTAGCTGGGTATTACCGAAGGTTTATTGAAGGATTTTCCTCAATAGCAAAATCTTTGACTAAGCTAACTCAGAAAGACAAGAAATACGTGTGGGATGAAAACGAAGAAAAAGCTTTCCAAACCCTCAAACAGAAACTTTGTAGTGCTCCTATCCTAGCATTGCCAAATGGGATAGAAGATTTTGTAGTCTATTGTGATGCATCGCACCAAGGGTTAGGTGCCGTGTTGATGCAATGCGATAAGGTCATGGCTTATGCATCAAGACAACTCAAGGTTCATGAGGAAAATTGCACCACTCATGACATAGAGTTAGGAGCTGTGGTCTTTGCACTAAAAATCTGGAGACACTATCTATACGGTACTAGATGTACTGTGTACACCGATCATAAAAGTCTACAACACATTTTGAACCAAAAAGAACTAAACATGAGACAACGTCGTTGGTTGGAATTACTAAGTGATTATGACTGCGACATTCGTTACCACCCAGGAAAGGCAAACGTAGTAGCCGACGCCCTGAGCCGAAAGGAACAGGTTAAACCACTACGAGTCCGAGCCTTAGTTTTAACCATAAATTCAAACTTTCCTACTCAAATCCTTCACGCTCAAGCTGAGGCGGTGAAACAAGAAGACATCCAAAAGGAAAAGTTGGATGGCATGATACAGAAGAAATTCGAAACCCGTTCAGATGGAACTCTATGCTTCCAAGGTCGAAGTTGGTTACCACTTTATGGTGGCCTACGAGACTTGATCATGCATGAATCACACAAGTCTAAATACTCCATACATCCAGGATCTGATAAGATGTATCATGATCTTAAGTTACTTTATTGGTGGCCGAACATGAAGGCCGACATTGCAACCTACGTTAGCAAATGTCTTACCTGCTCCAAAGTAAAAGCCGAACATCAAAAACCATCCGGTCCATTGCAACAACCAGAGATTCCTACTTGGAAATGGGAAAGAATTACTATGGACTTCATTACCAAGCTCCCAAAGACATCAAGCGGTTATGACTCCATCTGGGTCATAGTTGATCGTCTCACAAAATCCGCACACTTTATACCAATCAAAGAGACTTACAAAATGGAACAACTAACCCGACTGTACGTCAAAGAAATAGTCTCAAGACATGGTGCACCAATATCCATCATATCCGACAGAGATGGTAGATTTACTTCCAATTTCTGGCAGTCACTCCAAGATGCCTTTGGAACAAATCTAGACATGAGTACAGCGTATCATCCTCAGACCGATGGTCAGAGTGAACGAACCATTCAAACACTTGAAGACATGCTTCGAGCTTGTATAATAGATTTTGGAAAAGGATGGGATACTCATCTACCATTAGTCGAATTTTCCTACAACAACAGCTATCATACAAGTATTAAAGCAGCTCCATTTGAAGCACTTTACGGTCGAAAGTGTCGTTCACCTACTTGTTGGGCTGAAGTGGGAGAAGTTCAACTCACTGGACCAGAACTCATCCGTGAAACAACGGATAAGATTGTACAAATCAAAAATCGACTACAAGCCGCAAGAGATCGACAGAAAAGTTATGCCGACACACGACGCAGACCCCTAGAATTCCAAGTCGGAGATAGGGTTATGCTAAAGGTATCGCCTTGGAAAGGCTTGATACGATTTGGTGAACGAGGAAAACTAAACCCAAGATACATCGGACCGTTCAAAATCCTAGCCAGGGTTGGCCCTGTGGCGTACAGACTTGAGCTTCCATCAGAACTCAGTAGTGTACACCCCACTTTCCATGTATCCAACCTAAAGAAATGCTTGTCGGATGAATCACTCGTGATTCCACTCGATGAAATTCAACTCAATGACGATCTTCAATTTATTGAGGAACCCGTAGAAATCATGGACCGATAGGTCAAACAACTCAAGCAAAGCCGTATTCCAATTGTCAAAGTTCGTTAGAACTCACGACGTGGTCCTGAATACACATGGGAACGAGGGGACCAGATACGTAAGAAATACCCACATCTTTTTACCAACAAAGCTTCTACTCCCAACGCAAATTGATCTCCGGGACGGAGCTCTCATATAGGGTGGAGACTGTAACAATTCACAATTTCAGGTTAATAACTATTCCCGGAAAATTTACTATTCACTTTTACTATTCACTTTTACTATTCATTTTTCCCGAAATTTTCCCGAAAGTTGATTTTTATTTCATATTCTCAAGTGATAAATCATTTCCATGGCAAATTAAATGTTTGACATTCGTCAGATCATTTTCGTGAAAGTTATTAAGGAATTACACGTTTTAGGGTAAAACGTCATTCAGAAATTCTACGCACAACGAAATTCGACCCCGTTAAGTGACCCCACATCAGAAAAATATTTGACACACTCATGATTTATTTGAGAATAAATCATGACTGAGAAAAATATGACCAGAATAAACCTCGGCCGTGAAAAACTGGAATTTTCAGTTTTAAGCGTTTTTACTCAGCTGTAACCCTAGCCTATACCTGCACCGTGTTTCTAAGATGATTTGAGTTTTCAACTTATTAGAATAAGTCAACATATTTTTCCCTCCTCCATTGACCAAAAATCATTCCTTGATTTTGTAAGTCATTCCTTGATTTTTAGGCTTACGGTTTGATGTCTAAAAGACATTTAATACCAACCGACACTAGACTGAGCCCAGTCTAGACATTATAAGTCATTTTAATTCATTTATATCCTATTAGAAAAGTAACATTTTACTTTTCTCAATTTTACGCAATATTCGTACATTTTACGTATTACGCGTTTTAGACCCGTGTTTCCAGTTTTAGCAGGGTTTTACCACCCAAATGGAACCTACCACTCATTTCATATTTTATTATGGAACATATGGACATGTCTAACAATACTTTAAAGTTCCATAATTTTACGACACCCGGTTTTACGTTTTGAGGCCTAATCATTTACGATTGGCATTTCCCGGAGTCAAATCTCATCCTAATACTTAGGATATTATCAAGACCAAGCACACCTCACCCCCTAGGCTTGTGAACCGCCAATAGGGGGAGTCACCCCATGGTGTGGCTTGATCTTGTGCTAAGTACCTTGGATGAGTTCCATGTGTTGAAGTGTACTTAGGAAGCTTTGACTAGTCTTGATAAGTAACCTCCTCAAAGACCTATAAAAGCCCCCCCCCCTCCCTCTTGTTGCCGTCCATCACCACATACCACAACACTTCACACTTAGTTTATTTCTTCCAAATTATAGCAAGGTTCAAGTGAAAGTTCAAGGTAGAAACCCTAGTTTGATCTTAGGTTACCAAAACACTTCCACAACCTCATATACTTGGTGATTTCTCTTGAGTTTGAATCCACTCAATTCACCTCAACCTTCATCATCCATCTTTCAAGATTACAAGGGTAGAAAGATTGCATGAAGTGAAGTGGGTTGAAGTAAAGTCTATCAAAGTTCTATCCTTACATGTTAACTTCCTTTCATCTTTGAAAGCCAAAAGTTGTAAGCCAAACCTAACATGCTTCTTGTTAAATGATTATGCTCATGTTATTTACATATTATTCTTGCTATATTATGTCTTGTATAAATGTCCATGATGTACAAAAGTGAGTAAAACAAGTTATTGTACATGATTGATAAGACAAGTTAATAAAACAAGTAAACTAGTGACTTTCTTGGTATAACCTGATCAAAATGGTAAAATTATGATCTTGGATCATTACATATTACAGTAGAGGACTTAACAAGGAAACCATAGCAATTTGAACCACCTAAAACGAGTATACGAGTCAAAAGTTACGCCTATTTGAAGTTACCGAAGATTTTCGGCAAAACTGCCTAAACCATACTGTTTTGCATTCTGACTTTTTGAAAGTAACCCTTCTGGTCCGATTCATCAAAAAGTTAAAACACGAAAGTTGTCCGGAATGCCGTTTTCGTTCAGGAGTTAAGAAGCTCGAGCCCTGAAAACGCTTTCTGAGTGATAAATTCTTCAAATTCTAAACAGCCCATTTTTAGGCCAAAGTCATTATATATAGGTTATGGTTTAAAAGGAACAAGAGGTCTTATGACCTATAATCAAGACCACAACCATGGCTAGAGCCAAGGTTGAGTCTCATGACCATGGAACAAGGACCAAAGGTCATGGCTAGGCCATGACGAAATGACCATGTAAGTTTACCTAGGCGAAAACATGAAACAAGGAATTAGGCGATAACTTGAACAAGCAATTTGGATCTACTTCACTTAAAAAGGAACCATGAGATATTACAAAGAGAAAATGGTCATACAAAACTTATGAAACTACCCCTAATAACAATCTTCATGTACTAATAAACTTTCCTAAGTTTATTCAAATATCGGACATGTAACTTTTCGGATCAAAACTTATATCTATATATTTTATCAACTACTACAATAGTAGGGAGCCTCATGTGAGGAGTTCATTATGTAAGCCGTCGAGATAAGTTGTGGATTTACGAATTAAAGTGTCCTGGCTCCTCGAACGTTTACTAACATGACTTCTGAATTATGTCGGCCCGAACGGTAGTAAACGATATACAAAACATACATGTTCATGAATCTTTTCTTTCAAAGACTTACAATATACATCATGCCACATCATGGACTAAATGCAAGATACATATATAGGCACTCCGTTATATTCTTTACTCAAATCCTAAGTCGCAACATTCTATTATAGGTTGCTCGTAGAAACCTATATGATCCAACCATTACCTTCATTACTTGCTATCTTACTTAAGGTGAGTTCATAGCCCCACTTTACATTACATCAATGTTTTACAAACCCTTGGGGGGAATACATGCTATTTCTAAACCGAACACAATGCTTTGAAACTGTATGCTGCCTGATTATTTTATTATTACTAAGTACCTACCTTGCCAATCCTAGGCCCTTATCATGAACCATTTAATCACTAGAATTAGTGAGCGCGAGTATTGTGAATAGGCCTATTGGGATTGACGAATCCCATTTGTTTGAGCAGATTAGTTCAAACGAATGCACTATATTTGAACATTAAGTATGACGGCAAAGTACTTACCGGGGCAACAAAACCGCCGATTGATATTGGTACCCGTTAACGTCTTGGTTGCATGAGCTTAGTATATAATAATAACTGTTTTGTTTTCTAACATAAGTATGAGTCTAATTAACTCTTACTACCAACATATTGTGTTCAACCGTTAAACAAACTCTATGAATTTCACTCAACCTTTGTGTTGACCTCTTAAGCATGTATTTCAGGTCCATGATAATCAAGAATGGAGCGGAAGGGCACGTACCGAAGGAAGAAGGCTATAAACTATTATGTCATTCGATAGAAACATCAAAGACTTTATATTGATGTATTTTGAAACATGGAACCTTTTTGGGACCTTACTATGTAAACTCTGATATATTTGAATAAATATGAATGACAACTCTTTTAATACGACTCGGTTAGAGATCGTTTTCTATTATTATGACTGTTGTGCCGTCGAGTAACACCCAAGTTGAATTCCGCTGCATCATGAATTGGGGGTGTTACAGCTAACATAGTTCTAGCAGCTTCTATTAGTGTTCTATTTTTCCTTTCAGCAACTCCATTCTGTTGTGGAGTTCTTGCAACACTAAATTCTCTTTTAATACCTTTTTCTTTGCAGAAATCATCCATAACTCTATTCTTAAATTCTGTCCCATTATCACATCTAATGACTTTTACTCTTTTGTTTACTAGGTTTTCTATCTCTGTAATGAAGGTCTTAAGGATGCTAGAAGTCTCATCCTTAGTTCCTAAAAAGACTACCCATGTAAATCTACTAAAGTCATCAGTAATAACTAGATAATATCTCTTATGCAATAAACTTTTAACGTTTGTAGGACCAAATAAGTTCATATGAAGCATAAATAATGATTGACTGATGGAGTTAAAAATTTTGGGCTTACAAGTGGCTTTGTGTTGTTTGCCTTTAAGACAAGCAATGCATGTTTGATCATTTTCAAATCGTTTTTGAGGTAAACCTCTTACCAAACCATCTTTGACAATCTTATTTATGGTTTTGAAGTTAATTTGACCAAGCCTCCTATGCCATCTCATAGATTCATCCAATGTGGCCTTAGCAATAAGACAAGTAAGAGAATCTTTTGGAACAATTTTCTTCATATCAACACTGTACATGTTGCCTTTTCTTGGAATTCTAAGAAGTGCTTGACTTTCATCAGGCATCTTAAAATCAGAAGAAAATACAAGACATTCAGTGTTAGTAAAGAGAACTCTGTTCTTTTTGTTACACATTTGTAAGACACTAAAAAGAATATACTTAAGCTCTTGCACATAGTACACATCTTCAAAATCTAATTTACCGGTTTTAATAGTACATTTACCAGTAATTTTTCCTCCAATTCCTCCTCCAAAGGTAACATATCCTCCATCTACTGATTGAAAATCTGAGAGGTAAGACTTGTTGCCTGTCATGTGCCTTGAACATCCACTATCTGAGAATCCTTGATCTTCAGTATTTGCTGATGAATGTCCCTGCACATAAATAAAGGAATTAGTTTTGTTTTGGGATCCAAACCATTTCTGACTTGGATCCGCCTCTTGCATCAATGAAATGTAATCTTTTGAGAATTGTTGATGCAACATTGGATTTAAGAATCCAACATGCTGAGGCCTTAACAGCATTTGCCCTGTTTCCCTTAGCAGTGATATGAACTGTTTGGCAATCAGTAGAAACTGATGGCTTTGCAGTTGTATCCTTTGGTTTCTAAACTTGTTTTTGGACTACTGCCTTTGTTAGAATGGGTCTTTTAACAACATTTAATGCATATTTGAAAGTTGTTTTTGCACCCTTAATTGTTGATTTTAGGTAAACAGTCATATATGGTTTTTCAGCAGAAACCATTTTCCTTTCACCAGGAACAGTTTTTGCTCTATCAGCAGGAACTGCTTTTGTGACTGTTTTGGGTTTTGATCTTTTAGAATTAGAGTGAAAATGAGTTTTAGGTGTTTGCCTTTTGTAGTTCACTCTATTACTTTCATACCCAGATACCCATTGGTTGCAGAAAGCTGCAAGATGGTCAAAACTACTACATGTGTAACAAACTTTGTTATCTCTTTGTTGGAGAGACTTGAGGCTATACCAATTCTTTTGGTTACCTCTAGGCTTTTTTATGGTTCTATATTGTTCACAATATCTTACTGGTTGCCTAACATGTTTTTCATTGGTCTTAGGCCTGTCAGTATTGTGTTTGACTATCTTAGGAACTCTTGTTCTTGCTTTCTTAACCACTTCAGGTTTAGACATAACCTGTAGTAACTTTTTATCATCAGATGCTGAGTCCTCAATGATTGGACCATCTGACTTTCTACAAGAACACGCCTTGTCCTTAGGAAGTGAAGTTTTATTTAAACTTTCACTTTCTTTCAAAGGTTCATTATCAACTATATTAGATTTTGGTTGAACACCATATTTTAATTCAAGTAGTTGAAATTCAGGTAATCCTGTGTGTTCTAGGTCAATTCCTGGGGGTGAAGGAATACCTCTATATGGTGGAGGAACAGATTTGTATCCAACACCAGACTTAGCTTTATTAATTACTTGACATTCAATTAAGTTAGCCACACCCTTAGATGCATAATCTAGTGTTTCTACACTCATTTGAATATTCTCTTTAGCCTTACTAAGCCTATCTACTTCAGCTTTTAAGTTACTAATGTCATTATTTTTAAACATTATTTCTCTTTCAAGAAGAATTTTGACATCAGTAAAGGTAGATTCATTTGTTCGAAAATGTATGACTTGTTCCTCTAGAGTAGCTATACCTCTTTTATGATTTGTTAAGCTATGAGCTGTATCAATTAATTCTTTCCTTTGATTCTCATAACGTTTGGTTAAGGTTTCTAAACTTTTAAGAGCAGAACAATTATTTGAACAAACTTTATCAGGTTGTACCTCTGTGGAGAAAGCCATAAGAGCTGTCTGAGGAGAAGTTTCATCTTCATCAGCAGTAAAGCTCCAATCAAATCCTAATCCATCAACGGCTACCATAGCCTTTGGATTGGTTGATTCCCCTGTCTTGGACTTGCTTCCAAAACCTCTATTCTTGCTATCTTGCTGCCTTGGCCTTCTACATTCTCTTGAGAAGTGCCCCAACATATGACAGTTATAGCATTCTATCTTTGACTTGTCAAAACCAGCAGTATCATTGCTGCTGATGGTGAGTTTCTTCCCCGTCCTCTGATAGAATTTTTTAGCCCTCATGTTAAGAAGAGAAATTTGCCATTTTAGGTCCATTTCTTCTAAATCATCATCATTGATTTCTAGAATACCTTCATGAGTGAGCATGGACCTATTATTCTGACTTGTGAAAAAGGCACAACAAGCCTTTTCATTCAATATACCAAAGGTACTGCTTGATGAACTAGCAGCACCAACTCCACTATCAACCTTTTCATCTTTAACTGGGTTTAAGATACTAGGAGATGACATAAAAGCCATGTTCCCAGTATATGAACTAGAGACACCAGTTTTCTTTACTTCTTGTTCCACAATTTTAAAGTTGCTATACAAATCCATAGGATCCATAGTGTTTATGTCTGGTTTATTCTTCCAGACAACAACATGCATAGCCCACTCTTCTGGTAAGCTTCTCAGAAATTTTGAGTTTAAATCTTCTTGAGGTATGTCAACCCCAAGAACAGCAAGTTGACTCACAATTTTCTGTAGCCTTGTAAACAAGTGGTCAAGAGATTCATTCATGGTTGATGAGAAATTTTCAAATTGCTGCTTGAGAAGGGTTTTCTGGGTCTTCTTAGTGGCTTCATTCCCTCCATACCTTGCAACAATTGCCTCAAATAATGACTTGGCATCTTTGAATTTGCTGAAGTTTATAAGTTGATCATTTGTAATGGTCATCATCAGCATACTTCTGGCCTTGAGGTCATTTTTCTTCTTTATTCTTTCATCAGCAGTTGTAGGGATAGTTTGAACAACTGTAATTTTCCTACCTTCAACTGTTGATAAAGTGGTTGTGGGTTTGAAAGAGTTTCCATCTTCAATGATTTCCCAGAGAGTGTAATCCTGCACCTGAAAAAACTGTTCTATTCTTAATCTCCACAATTCAAACTCATTCTGTTTGAGAACTGGCAACTTTGCAGCAACATTTGTTTGAATAGATTCTGTATCCATTTCTTCTTCTAAATCAAAGATATCAACCTGAGAGCTCTGATACCAACTGAGAGGATCACTTGATTTGATCACACACTATAGGTGTTGGACCTTTTAATGTGTAAATATGATACTTTGAGAGAATATGATTAAGTATGCGGAATCTACTTAACCACACTTAGAATGTTTATTACAAATGGAACTGTGATGCTTGTGTTTATTTAACAAAGAACAATGAAAATATTTCACCAAACGATTCAATATTATTCAAAATAATACAAGTGATCTTCACTATCGCTAGGGTTACAAAGACCTTGAATCTTGTGTTTTGTTCTAATGTTTTATGTATATCCCTACTCACATATATTGCTATCACACTCGTCACATGCAACTTTAACCATATCTAAGATCTTCCTTTTATAGTCTAAGGAAAGATCTTTTACAATCTATATGACTCATCTTAAATACTAGCTTATGACTAATATTCATTCTAGCTAGATGATGACTTATCATGTCAGTCATTAAGATACAACATGTATCTAGGATTACAACTCACTTGGAGTGTTCAATTTGATGACTACAACAAAGATATTTTTCTTGTATATGAGTCAGTAGAATAAGTTGTACTTATCTACACAGCTATTGTATGAGTCATAGTAGTGTCAGCAGAATCCATCAGTAGAAACACTATCAGTAGAAACCTTCTTCAGCAGAATCTATCAGTGGAAACGTGCTTTGTGCTTTATCAGCAGAAACATACTTGATGTATTTCCTTAAGCCTTTATACTGATTCTTCTGATTATTTAATTCCCAACACGTGTGATACAAGATCCCAAATATATTAAATTAAGTACACTTCATTTCATTTTAGTAGGCCATGTACAACTTATAAACGTGTGATATAATGTTGTGTCGATTCATGTTGTTCATAAGTTATAGGTTGAAGTATTATGTAGGTTTCCAAATTACAAAGTTTCAATACTTAGGTTATATTCACAAGGTTTAGGGAAAATTCAAATTATATGAGAATTTCGAAGAAATAGATTTTAGGGTTTTACAATTCTTCCCCTCTAAAAAGAAATTTTCGTTCCCGAAATTGAATATATGCAAATTAAATGAGAACGAGTCAAATTATGCAAAACACGAAGACTTCGTTTCTCATGACCCTATCTTGTCGATCAAGATGGTTTCAATTCCACATAAAAGATTCATAACAAGTGGCTTCAAAACAAACGAGTAGGGTGTCGCATGCAAGGATGATAAGGTGATCCCCTCAGAAGAGATACGCGAAAGATGTTATGAACAAACGACAGGTGATGAGGTAGAGTTAGACAATAGAAAACCTCCCCCGAAATGTACAAGAACTCGAATGGTCCAAAATTCGGTTCCACATAATTCCGATCCTTAATCAAACAATACAAAAATTAACAGTCTCACAGACACGAATCGTAGAAGTAGCAAAACACAGGTGTACCCCTCAAAATGAACAAAGGCATTCAAACAGATAGAAGACAATTCAATCGATAACATCGGATGGTAGAAAGCTCTATAATGAACCCTAAGATCATTATCAAGATACAAAGGTCAACAAACATATTTTCGAAGATCCAATATATCATATCATACGGAGATAAGGAAGATCAAACGTATAGGTTGAAAGAACCTAAAGTCTCATTAATCGCAGATAGTCGCCAACGGAAACAGAAGTCTAAGGCTTCTCTTAAGCACTACTCAAGATATCCTATGAACACAATAAGTGCACTTTATATGACGTTAGTATTATCACATTGATCAGGCGTCATAATACTAGCCTCACATAACATGCCCTCATGGTGGTCATCCTCTATCTCAAGTCATGAGTCAAAATTCTACAAACCACCTAACATTCCAACTACATCCTAGGGTTCGCCCTAGTCAAAGATCAATAACAGAACAATGTCGGCAAGACAAGTGAAACTCGCAATGACGTAACCAAATCAAGCCATATAACCAAGAGTAAAAATGACACTACTCGTAAGAGTAACGAAAATCATAGAATGTCCATCAAAAGCAAAGTACGTCGTCAAAAGAGTCAATCCATTCATAACATAAATTTCAAGGTTCCAAGCTCGAGTAGTCGGTCCAAAGTTGTCCATCAGCTCATAGGGTGAAAAGAAAAACAATAAACCTGAGTCTGGTTCCTCAAGCCTTCGGCAGTTCGTCATGGAATTGTGGAATTGCAAATCTCTGTCTTGATCACCGAGCATCCTTCTATCCGCAAATCTGCTTCTGCTCTCAATTCATCTTAGTACAACTAAAATGAATAGAGAAACAAGACTGCGGGTCTTCGACAGGTCTTCTATCACAGCTCCAATTTTTTTAGGTAACACCGCCACTATCAACTCCAGGTTATGTGTCAATAGTTCGTCTCCTCCAGTCTAGTTGTCTTGATACCTGATGAGGCAAAAAAATGAACCACTTTTAAGGGGTCATTTAACCCCGGAATTGAATTTATTTTATCAAATATTGCCCTAAATCGTTCCTTTTGTGATTTTAGGTACTTTGGGAGTGAATTCTTGAAAAGGAAGCATTTTGGACGTTTTTGGAGCATAAAAGTGAAGAAAACTGCAAAGACTTAATTTTCCATGCTGAGAACAGTACCTGAAGGTGTCAAGAAGAAAAACGTGATAGCGTCAGGAGTAAAATCCGTGATGACCCAGTGAAAACCTGAAGGCGTCAAGAGAAGGGCGTCAAGAGTATTTTTGGTGACGGCCTGCATAAGGAGTATACGTGACGGCGTCAAACCCAGATCTAGGCAGTCCGAGAAATTATTTGGCGGTGAGATGACGGCGTCAGAGATTTGTTCTTGACGCCGTCACCTCAGAAAAACTATATATACTTTTCTATTTTTCATTCATTATGGAGGAACTTGTGTGAAGAATACTAGGGCCGAACTTGTGAAACCCTAGGTCATATTTTACAGTATTTTCAAGGGTTTTTACCCCTTGAAACCTTTCATGTTCAATTAAGATATGTCCTCTTTCAATTCAATCAATATGTCTATGTGTTGTTTTAATATATCTTATGCTTGTCTTGATTTCAACATGCTAGGCTAGATCTATCATGTGTTTGCTTAGATGTAATGAAACCTAGATGTTAATTATATGTTGATTACTTGTTTATAGTTGTATTGGATGAATGATTTCAATGTTAGGCTTAAGAAAACTGGCAGATCTCCATTGTGTAACATGCTTGAACGTCTTAGGAAACATGAACCGATGTGTACTAGGTTTTATTGGTTGTATTTAATGCATGAGAAAATTCTAATGATCCCATGTTAGGAGCTTCTTAGCCAGCTCGACATAGGAGTGAAGTAGGCGCTTATAGGATTGGGGAAGTAAGTACGCCACCCCATGAATGGTATTAAGGAATACAATCCATCATCCACGCAACTGTAACAAGTAATTAACATGTAAAAGATATCTAGGGAGTAGTGAAACCTAAGTAAACACAATTCTCCCATATATTGCTCACACCACTAGTTTAATATAGTTTATTTTCATTTTTAGTATTTTATTTTGATTGCATCTTAGTAATTGGGTTAGTTGACTAGCAACTAATTCTGCCCAACTCCTTCAAAACCGAGATTTTTAATTGCTTTTATTAAAATATAAAAACACAAAAAGAATCATCCCTCATCTCTAGACCTAGTCTTTAGGTTTTCTAATCCTAGCGACACTATTCCTAGCTGAACGATCAATCCCCCGGTACTTGTCATTATACTATACTACATCGATCAGGTACACTGCCTGGTAGGGGTTGTAAGCTTCTCAAGATCCCTTGAGAGGTAAAGGTGCAATCCCTACGCATCAAGTTTTTTGGCGCCGCAGGCCGGGGAATAGTTATTGTTTAGGTTGGAATTTATTTTGATTAGGTCTACTCATTAGATTCCTTTTTAGTGAGATTTTTATTTTCTTTTTATTAGCTTTCTTGTAGTCTATCTTTTTCTTTGTGCCCTTTGTTTGTGAAACCATTTTCATTTGTCTCCATGGCGGATGAAATTCCATTTAGATCATTAACTATAGAGGAACAATTAGTTTACTCGGATCGATTTGCCTCCTGTTGTTCCAATGAATTTTTAAGTGATCTTAGATATATACAAGAGGAGATGGGTGTAAAGTTAGATGGGTTTGATGAATTTTATAAATGTGTGTTTTCTATTAGATGATCATTATCAGGATCAATTCCTTTTAGTGAGACCCTTTGGATGAATTTTGAGAAAAGCTTCCTAATCATAACCCATAAGTTCAATGAATTGGTGGATTCGTATGAGCGAGATGACCTACTTTCTAAGAACATGAACTTAGAATCAAACCAAGATCATGATATGGTTAGTGTTGAACTACCTAGTTGCATGAGCAGGATGGATTTCACCAAAACATACGACACACATGAGGTTAGAGTTGAGCCACCTAGTTGCATGTCATGGTTAGGCACTACCATAATACAAGATGAACACATAGTTGATATTGATGTAATGGAAGAGATAGTAGAAAACCCAAGCCCACTAAGTACCCCACAAGTCCTACCATCGTTTGAGGCACACACACTGCCCGTGACTTACCCGGAAGAAGTAGAAGAAACTTTAGGAATTCCGACGGAGGTAGAACCCTTGGACCAGGCACCACTAGAGGATATATGTTTGAATACTTGTAGTGATAACCTTACTCCTAGTTCTAGGGAAATTCCTAATGTTGATGAACCGGAACCTCAACCTTTACACAACTTTCCATCCTTAGATATACATCTAAGAGACAAAAGAGGAACCGACCCACCCATCAACCAATATTATCCGGGTAGTTTTAGGATGAAGGAAGCCATTCACTCACCCCCTTCACCTCACGTGGCATATTTCCACCCTAAGGGTGTGTATCGCTACTTCCACCCGTACTTAATTCAAAGTGTAGGGAAAACCTCCCCTATTTCCATTAAATAAGGGTAGAGTCAGGCTCGTGACTCGAACAAAAACAAGCGCTTATTGGGAGGCAACCCAAGCTTTATTTATTTGTTTGTTTGTTTGTTTATTTGATTTTATTTGTTACCGTATGCATGCTTTATTTTTATTGTTTGTGGCTCATGTTTCAAAGTAAATTGCGAAAATGCTTTATTTTGTTTTTAACTTCGTCTTAATTGCATATAAAGGTATTTTGCAAAAGATAAGTGTAAGGGAGATCCAAATTTGTTTATAAGAACGAAATTGAGCATGAACCACAACAATATTAAATGAACATGTGTATTAGTATTCGTTAGAGTCAAATGCTTGTATCGAGTCATAATGATGTTTTGCAAGATTTTCCAGGAAGTAGGACATAAGTTTTTCCAGAAATTTTTTGGAAACTTAACATAAAGATTTCTGCAGGTCACTTCTGACGGCGTCAGGAATTAATTCCTGACGGTGTCATGTGTAAAATTTTGGAAATTTTGCTAGTTTTGTTTATACCTGAGTCTTAAAGTTTTTGTTGATTCTTTAGTTTTATAAACTCCAGGAAATCTGCAAACAGTCATTCCACAAGCATTATATCTTTAATTGTTTTGTTTTTATTCCTAAGTCTGGAATTACATCTAGTTGTGAGTTTTCTCTGTTCGGATTGATGCTTTGGGTTTTTGTGATTGTTTTCTCAGGTTTAACAGGTTATATATGACAAGAAGATGATTTATATTCAGGAAGGGAAGCTTTGATTGTTCATTTTCTTGGAGGAAGATCTAACCTTGTTACCACACTATCCATACCGAGCGAATCAGGGGAGTATTTGATTTCATTCTTTTACCTGTTTTTACTTTTACATTCTTTAATTGAACATTGGGGACAATGTTCATCCTAAGTGTAAGGGGAGGGTAAAATGATGATACCTTACAGATACATGATTGAGGCAAAAGCAGTCAACTTAAGTCAACCACGGATGTGGTCAATATAGTCAAACTCCTTAGGCTCAATGCTCCGTGGAATATAGGGTTTCCCGGGGTCGTTATGTCCCGACGAGGTGTGATGGTAATCGAAACGAGTTTGTGATCGGGTGAATTTAGACAAGAAAGGGTTGTGATTGATTTGAACTAAGGAATCTACAAGGAAATAGCTTAAATAAGCTATTATAACAAGTCTGTAAAATTAGAAAAACCATAAACATTTATGTCACAACTCGTAATTTCCGGTCATTTTCCAAACCTCGACAATTTACTATTCACATATCACTATTCATCAGTTACTATTCATCGATCACTATTCATCGTTTTTGAGGTCCATTTGATATTCTGAGAAGCGTTTAAAAATTTTACTATTCACTTGACACTATTCATTTTTGGAAGAAATTTCACTATTCACGTGCATTACTCATTTCATCGTAAATTTAGTTTACGAGTGTTCAAATTCGCGTAACCGTATTGGTTCAAGTGTGAATTCATGCATTATCCTTTGGGACATCTCATACAGACTAGAAATAGTCTACGTATCATCATTGTGTCACTTGCATACTATTCCACTCGTAGGATAATTAAATTTATACTTTTGGTACAATTAACGATTTACGTACGTTTATTTTGAATAAACGCTAATACGCGAACTATAAATGTGTCTAACATGTCCGACACTGCCGACTATGATCCTAATACATTTTTATACTCATTTCTATAATATAAAAACTATAATATTAATTTACCCGGTATTTTGGAAATTAACTATTACGTATCGTACGTTTAGCTTAATAACGACGGTTTTCACCAAAATTAAACGATAATCACCCTAACTCTCCGTACTTGTACCCGACTTATTTTTACAATCTTTATAACTTTATTATGACCCGAATAACTTCGACAAAATTTATTTCTAACAAACCCGGTACCCGATTAAACCTTAAACCTAAACCTAACCTAACTACACTTAACTACTAATACTAATTTTCCTAATTAATCACAAAACATATCCCCCATTTTCCTCCTTTAGGACCGGCCAACCCCCCCCCCCCTAAAAGTCTTCAAACTTTAATTTCTCACCTACACTCTTTATTGCACACCAAACTTTTGTCTAACATATATATATTTAACTTTTTCACTTCCTTATCACAAAATCACTTTTACTTACACTTAGCAAGCTTTTTCTCTCTTTTCTCTTGTGTTTGGTTCGAATTGGGGTAATCAAGGAGCAAGGAGGGTAAATTTTACAAGATCATATTATAAACTAGTTAGTATAATCATCCTTGTTAGAGTTTTGAAATACAAACTCAAGGATTAGTAAGCTTTTCATCATCTAAACTCTCTAAACCATCAAGTAAGTAAACAAACTCATTTTTATGATTTTTACAAGTTATTATTATGTTCATATAATTTTCTTACAAGATCTTATACATGCATCATCTTGTACCACTCCATTTTTGTAAATATTAACTTTGAAGCCCTAGAAATGGAAACATATGAAACTCTTGTTAGACCTAGTGGATTGATGATGTTTAAGGACCCATGACACCCTAAGAAGGTGTATGGTAGGATTAGACTAGTTTTGTGGTGATTGAAAGTGGATTGGTTGAAGTAGAAACTAGATTGAAACCTTGAAAATGGTTTTTGAACAAATAGAAATACATGCTGTTCCATTTTGGCTTATCCAGAAAAATACGAATTTACACAGTAACCTTTGACAATTTTTCTAGAAAATACTTTCAAAAACGAAGCCGTAGGCGAAAGAACGGATTAAAACGAGTTAATAACGAAGGAGTTATGATTTTCCGAAGTTAACGACGAAAACTATTTTTCTGAAAAACCTTGCTGATGAACAGTGGTCACGACAGTTTCGAGGCGTAAACTAAATCCAGCCATCCCGACTTATCAAAAATATGCTAGTATTTTATCTCACGATTCCGTGGATATAAAGAACGAGTAAAACGGACTTACGACGACAAAGATATTCATGTTTCAGTAACGGCAAAATAAATATTGTTTTGACAGCTTTTGTACAAAAATAATATACCACTACGTAGTAACTTATATTTCTAGAAATAATACCCAAGTATCCAAATTCATAACTAATAAAGTATTAGTGATTTCAAGTATATTTTCATGGTTTTAAGACGTTATGTGAAAGATTTCAAATCGAGGATTTCAATACTAATACTTATATATATACGATATATATATAGATTTCGGCTAGTTTACTTTCTAAATTGCCATATTTTCCCAAGGTTTGGAAAATGAATATTTTTATAACAACAAGTATTTCTACAAGTTACGAGTGGTATAGGCATCATGTGCACGTGCATTCATTTCATTATGTCATGATCTAAGGTAGATCGTTATTACTCATATTAGGTTGCGGTTAGAGATCGTGCCTCATTTCAGTGTATCCATTCTTATCATCGTAGCTATCGCTCCAGGTGAGTCATAGCCCCTACTATTTTAACTTGTTCTATAACGGTTTTGGGGGAGAATACATGCTCGTTTCCATCTAAATGTATACTTGATTTAATTGGTTTTTGCTACATGCTTAGTCAAACATTTACTTGCTCCATTTATGAATTTCTTACTCATTCGAATGTAGTGTATATCCAATTGCATCACACTTAATCTTTGTTACCTTTGGACCCAAGCCTTTTCCACTATTATGCACACTTAACCGAATGAACCGGCTTTCCCACTATGTACATACATGACCAAATGAACTGGTCACATAACCGAATGTACGGGTAATACGACCGAATGAATTGGTCACATACCGAATGAATTGGTCACGTAACCAAATGTATTGGTCAAACTACACTTATCTTTGATTATTGGTCCACGTATTTCTTTTGTTCACGAAGACTTTAACACATTTGGCAGTGGGTTGTAAACACACAGGTTACAAGTCTCTTATGGCGGGACTTGTAACTGAGTGGATTTACGATGCCTTTGCTGGGCGATCTTTTCTCTATTGGCCTTATTTGTTAAACAAACTCTATGAACTCACCAACCTCGTGTTGACACTTTAGCATGTATTTTCAGGTATTAAGCTATGGCACGCTACAGGAGGTTTTGGCAGGGCATGGCATGGTCATAGAAGACTCTGATTAATTATACGGGGACCGTTTTAAACTATTTAAGGGCCTACTTCCGCACTATTTTTAACGATGTAAATTCAACATTTTTGATCTAACGATTTTATTCTAAATGATTAAAGTGAAAACCATTTTTGTACTTGTGTTGTGATATCAATTGAGTTACACCCCAGCTACACGTATGCTTCCGCTGGACCCGATTTTGGGGGTGTGACAGATTGGTATCAGAGCTTTGGCTATAGCGAACTAAGTGTTTTTAAAACCTAGACTATAGCTACTTTTACGAAAACTTAACCCTATGACCGTCACGTGCCTGCCTGCCAAGATGATGCCTCACTTGTGGTTTGTTGCTGACTTAGGTGATGAGATTTGTGTCTCATTATCTGGTATATTATGTTCATTTATTCTAATTGATTTCTATCATTGTCTTTCATATAAGCATGCTCATGTATCGTATATGTCACCGCGTTATGTTCTTCTTTGCATAGTTTCATCATTTGACCTCGAGTTTGGTCACTTGCTTTTGTCTTTCTGTACGTCTTGGTAGTATAACTGAGCTGAGTATTTCAAAATTCATGGAACCTCGGTGGAATATAGACTAGTCACCTATATTCAACCCGGGATAGTGGGACATAGGCTGACTACCTATATCCGACTCAGAAATGAATTTTGAAACACTAAGAATGGTTATAATAAAAATTTTGTCTGGAATAAATTCTCAACTCATTTTCCAAATGTTTTATTCATGTGTGCGTACTTACTTTCATCACAATCTCATTATGTCGCGGATGTCACAGTCTTTTCCCTTCTCACCATCATTATTATTTCCCTTCACCATCCCCATATATATAAGGAATTAGGTGATACTCTATAGATTCCTATGTCATTTATCACTCATTACTCCCAATATTGATAAGTGGAGATTAACAATGACCTCCCTAGGAAAGACTTTCCATACCATATATAAGGAGGATCCCTAGGTATATTATGACCATTTAAAAATCAACGAAAATCTCAGGATATCACAAAACCACTCGAGCCACGTCAACTCGTCATATCGCAACATCAACTTTTCATTCTACGATAAACCACTCTCGAACATCTACTACTAGGAAACGTCTTAATTATGTCTCACCCTTCTTTTCTCGTTTTGAAGAGCTATGCCGCCAAGGAAAGTTAAAGCTACTCCAACTATGACACCTGCTGCTATTCGGAAATTGGTTAAGGATAGTATCGCCGAAGCTCTAGAGATCGAGAGAGCTGAGATAGCTGCAAGGGCTGCTGAGGACGCTTTACAGACAGGGACAGATGGACAATCCAATAATAGGCGTGAATGTACTTGGAAAAATTTTAAGATTAGTGATCCCATCAAGTTTAAGGGCACTGAAGGAGCGGTTGCTTTGATTCGCTGGTTCGAAAAGACTGAGAATGTGTTCCTCATGTGCAACTGTCCTGATGTCAGCAAGGTAAAATTCGCTACTGGCATGCTTTTGGATGAAGCTATGTCATGGTGGAACTCTTATGCTCAACCGATAGGTATGGAAAAGGCCTACAAGCTCACCTGGGAGCAATTCAAGAAATTGATGACTGATAAGTTTTGCCCTCGTACTGAGGTGCAGAAGTTGGAAACAGAGTTTTATAAGCTAGTGACAGTAGGTAATGATATCAAGGCATATATCCGAAGGTTTCAGGAGTTGGCTGTGCTATGTCCAACTATGGTTTCAGATAACGAAAAGCTGCTAGAAAATTTCATCGGTGGACTACCCTGCAACATCAGTGGGAACGTAATTGCTTCTAAATCAGACACGCTGGAGGAAGCTATCAGAATGTCTCAAAAGCTTATGGCTCAAGTGATGAAGCAAGAAACTACTGTCAACAACAACAACGAAAACAAGAGGAAAAGGGATGACAACCAAGGAGACGATCAAGTATGGCAGCCAAACAAACAACATGAAGTGGTTAGGGCCTACGTTGCGGAGCCAAGTGAAAAGAAAGGATATGCAGGTACTTTACCTAAGTGCAACAAGTGTCAGTTTCATCACAAAGGACCTTGCCCCACTCAATGTGGAAACTGCCAAAAGGTCGGACACAAAGCCAAGGATTGCAAGACTCCCACCCTCGTAAAGCATCAGAAAGTCACGGTAACCTGCCATGAGTGTGGAGTAATTGGACACTTCAAGAGTGAATGCCCAGAGTTGAGGAACCAGAATGGAGGAAGAGTTCGTTGAAATGCGAAGCTCGTCAGGAAAACAACAACGATGTCAATGTTAAAAAGAGAACTCCTACCTTGTATATAAATAAAACCTAAACTCTCTAGTGTTGTACTTCTTTTGTGTTTAATTCTACGTTCTATCGTATAAGTTTCATGTACTATTAACGAATTCCGATCTAATGAATATTCTATCTTTTATCACCGCAAGCTCCTAGCGATTTCATTAAGATCTCTTTGGAACCACACCAACTATCATCGGCAAACCAATGGTCAGGATTAGAGAACGATTCAAGCATAGGGAGATATGCCCAAATTTGGTGTGATTGACTCTAGAAATGGTTGGACTAACCATTTTCCATAAATCAGATTCCTTTATAACCATAGTTACCACACGAGCTTAGAGACTACACCATTTGAAGCACTCTATGGTCGAAGTGCCAACATCCATTGACGGATCGAAATGTGGAAAAAGCCTAACTCACTAGTCCAATAAGCATTCATGAAATAACCAGGAATTTCTTACGAGTCAAGAATCAGTTACAAGTTCAATAAGTTGTAAACCCTTCGAACTTCAAGTTAATGGCATGATTATGTTGAAAGTTCTGCCTAGGAAAGGCATAATACCATTAAGAGAAATTTGGGAAGATAAACCCGGGATTCAGACAGTATGGGTTTAGTGGCCTACAGACTTGAACTCCCATTAGAGCTCAGTAGCTTACACGATAAATATCACCATCTTTTCACCAATACCATTCTAGAGACTTACACAAACTGAACTTCGGGACGAAGTTCCTGTTAGAAGGGAAGACTGTCACAACTCGTAATTTCCGGTCATTTTCCAAACCTCGACAATTTACTATTCACATATCACTATTCATCAGTTACTATTCATCGATCACTATTCATCGTTTTTGAGGTCCATTTGATATTCTGAGAAGCGTTTAAAAATTTTACTATTCACTTGACACTATTCATTTTCGGAAGAAATTTCACTATTCACGTGCATTACTCATTTCATCGTAAATTTAGTTTACGAGTGTTCAAATTCGCGTAACCGTATTGGTTCAAGTGTGAATTCATGCATTATCCTTTGGGACATCTCATACAGACTAGAAATAGTCTACGTATCATCATTGTGTCACTTGCATACTATTCCACTCGTAGGATAATTAAATTTATACTTTTGGTACAATTAACGATTTACGTACGTTTATTTTGAATAAACGCTAATACGCGAACTATAAATGTGTCTAACATGTCCGACACTGCCGACTATGATCCTAATACATTTTTATACTCATTTCTATAATATAAAAACTATAATATTAATTTACCCGGTATTTTGGAAATTAACTATTACGTATCGTACGTTTAGCTTAATAACGACGGTTTTCACCAAAATTAAACGATAATCACCCTAACTCTCCGTACTTGTACCCGACTTATTTTTACAATCTTTATAACTTTATTATGACCCGAATAACTTCGACAAAATTTATTTCTAACAAACCCGGTACCCGATTAAACCTTAAACCTAAACCTAACCTAACTACACTTAACTACTAATACTAATTTTCCTAATTAATCACAAAACATATCCCCCATTTTCCTCCTTTAGGACCGGCCAACCCCCCCCCCCCCCTAAAAGTCTTCAAACTTTAATTTCTCACCTACACTCTTTATTGCACACCAAACTTTTGTCTAACATATATATATTTAACTTTTTCACTTCCTTATCACAAAATCACTTTTACTTACACTTAGCAAGCTTTTTCTCTCTTTTCTCTTGTGTTTGGTTCGAATTGGGGTAATCAAGGAGCAAGGAGGGTAAATTTTACAAGATCATATTATAAACTAGTTAGTATAATCATCCTTGTTAGAGTTTTGAAATACAAACTCAAGGATTAGTAAGCTTTTCATCATCTAAACTCTCTAAACCATCAAGTAAGTAAACAAACTCATTTTTATGATTTTTACAAGTTATTATTATGTTCATATAATTTTCTTACAAGATCTTATACATGCATCATCTTGTACCACTCCATTTTTGTATATATTAACTTTGAAGCCCTAGAAATGGAAACATATGAAACTCTTGTTAGACCTAGTGGATTGATGATGTTTAAGGACCCATGACACCCTAAGAAGGTGTATGGTAGGATTAGACTAGTTTTGTGGTGATTGAAAGTGGATTGGTTGAAGTAGAAACTAGATTGAAACCTTGAAAATGGTTTTTGAACAAATAGAAATACATGCTGTTCCATTTTGGCTTATCCAGAAAAATACGAATTTACACAGTAACCTTTGACAATTTTTCTAGAAAATACTTTCAAAAACGAAGCCGTAGGCGAAAGAACGGATTAAAACGAGTTAATAACGAAGGAGTTATGATTTTCCGAAGTTAACGACGAAAACTATTTTTCTGAAAAACCTTGCTGATGAACAGTGGTCACGACAGTTTCGAGGCGTAAACTAAATCCAGCCATCCCGACTTATCAAAAATATGCTAGTATTTTATCTCACGATTCCGTGGATATAAAGAACGAGTAAAACGGACTTACGACGACAAAGATATTCATGTTTCAGTAACGGCAAAATAAATATTGTTTTGACAGCTTTTGTACAAAAATAATATACCACTACGTAGTAACTTATATTTCTAGAAATAATACCCAAGTATCCAAATTCATAACTAATAAAGTATTAGTGATTTCAAGTATATTTTCATGGTTTTAAGACGTTATGTGAAAGATTTCAAATCGAGGATTTCAATACTAATACTTATATATATACGATATATATATAGATTTCGGCTAGTTTACTTTCTAAATTGCCATATTTTCCCAAGGTTTGGAAAATGAATATTTTTATAACAACAAGTATTTCTACAAGTTACGAGTGGTATAGGCATCATGTGCACGTGCATTCATTTCATTATGTCATGATCTAAGGTAGATCGTTATTACTCATATTAGGTTGCGGTTAGAGATCGTGCCTCATTTCAGTGTATCCATTCTTATCATCGTAGCTATCGCTCCAGGTGAGTCATAGCCCCTACTATTTTAACTTGTTCTATAACGGTTTTGGGGGAGAATACATGCTCGTTTCCATCTAAATGTATACTTGATTTAATTGGTTTTTGCTACATGCTTAGTCAAACATTTACTTGCTCCATTTATGAATTTCTTACTCATTCGAATGTAGTGTATATCCAATTGCATCACACTTAATCTTTGTTACCTTTGGACCCAAGCCTTTTCCACTATTATGCACACTTAACCGAATGAACCGGCTTTCCCACTATGTACATACATGACCAAATGAACTGGTCACATAACCGAATGTACGGGTAATACGACCGAATGAATTGGTCACATACCGAATGAATTGGTCACGTAACCAAATGTATTGGTCAAACTACACTTATCTTTGATTATTGGTCCACGTATTTCTTTTGTTCACGAAGACTTTAACACATTTGGCAGTGGGTTGTAAACACACAGGTTACAAGTCTCTTATGGCGGGACTTGTAACTGAGTGGATTTACGATGCCTTTGCTGGGCGATCTTTTCTCTATTGGCCTTATTTGTTAAACAAACTCTATGAACTCACCAACCTCGTGTTGACACTTTAGCATGTATTTTCAGGTATTAAGCTATGGCACGCTACAGGAGGTTTTGGCAGGGCATGGCATGGTCATAGAAGACTCTGATTAATTATACGGGGACCGTTTTAAACTATTTAAGGGCCTACTTCCGCACTATTTTTAACGATGTAAATTCAACATTTTTGATCTAACGATTTTATTCTAAATGATTAAAGTGAAAACCATTTTTGTACTTGTGTTGTGATATCAATTGAGTTACACCCCAGCTACACGTATGCTTCCGCTGGACCCGATTTTGGGGGTGTGACAATTTAAAACCTAAAAACGCGTGCGATTACATTTAAATTAACGTAAACGTACAAAATAAAAAGTGAAAACTGAAATCTGAAAGCCCACAGGGGGTGAAAATGACTTTTTTTACAAACTTAAGGATAAAAGAAAATTTTTAGAAAAAGAAAACTAATTTTTACACTAATTAATTATTTATTATTAATTAAATACTATTTAATACTAATTATTAATATTTAAATAACCTAAATACACTATAATATTATTTTAATACTAGAAAAATAAAAAATTAAATTTCTAAAATTATAAAATAACTAAAAACTAATTTTAAAACTAAAAATATGTCTTTTTGTCTTTTTGTGGATTTTATATTAATTAATTACTAATTAATTATTAATTACCTAATTAAATTAATTTAAATTATTAAAAATACTAAAAAGACTTAGAAAATTAAGAAAAATTTTATATATCTAATTAACCATCACAGGAATCCTAAAAAATTATAAAAAGTTTGTTTTACATATTTTTACACTATTTTACTAATTAATATCCTAAATATTAAATAAGGGTTTTTCTAACATGTGCCCTTAGGCACATGTTAAGAGGGGCCCCTTGTGTCATTTTTTTTTTATAAATTCTTGTCATTTTTCAAATAAAAAAATATTTTATGTGTACTTTTTGCGAATCCCTAAGTAAAAAGGACACATGGGCCCACTCTTAACGTGTGCCTAAGGGCACATGTTAGAAAAACCCATTAAATAATTACCAATTAAACTATTTAAATTATAAAAAAGAGAAAATGAACAGTAGAAATTCTAGAAAAATTTCTAAAATTATATTATATTATATAAGAGCTAGGAAAAATATAAAAACTAGGTTTTGCTTTATAAAAACTAATTATGCTATTTAAAACTTAATTATTAATTAATAAGTAATTAAACTAATATTAAATCTAATTAATACTAAATGACCATATAAAAATCTGAAAAAATTACTGAAAGCACTTTAATATGAAAGAAAATTAAGAAAAATATAAAAATACAAAGCGCTTAATAAAAATCTAAAAAGGGAAATTAAAAAGATAAATCAAATTAAATAGAAACTATCACTTATAATTAAATTGATTTTTCTGGATTTTTCTTTTACAAAACTATTTTAATACTAAAAACAAACAACTTTTATGAAAACAACTTTTTCAGTACATAAAAATAAGCCATGTGGACACAATAAGCTTGGACAGTTGACTTTGGTCAACTGTCAAAGCTAAAAGCTTTGAAATGAGCTTTAAGCTGAGACTAGGGGTGGTTTAAGTTAGACACATGTTTGCTGAATGGATATAAGCCAAAAACAATTGAACAAAACCCCTAAATAAGCAAATAGCAAACAAATAAGCAAAATGAGCACTTGGCTCAATACAGAAAAGGGACAAACTTTGCAGTGTCTAAAAAGGGGGGGGGGGATGGGCAATGGCACCTAACGGTTCAGGGAAGCTGAACTAGATAGCTGGCAAGTAGGGCTACCCAAGGAACCTAAGATCACCTAGTGGGACCCACTGAGGTGGCCAGAAAGAACCACCAAAGGTGGTGGTGTTGGATGGGGGTCTACTGCACAGGGCATCACCTTGCCCTGCAGGTGAGTTTGAGGGGTTGTGGGGCCCAGAGGAAAAATTGCAAAAATATAAAAAAGGTATGAATATGGAGATGAGGTGGTGGACTTAATCTTAACAGATAAATCACAATAATTCCCACTAATTTTGAGTTTTCTGCCTAAGAGTATAAGTTTGACTTTTTACATGAACTACTAATTTGACTATTATGAACTTTTAATGATCCTAGATAACTTCCAATGTTATAATAAGCTGAACTATTATTAAAGTAGGCTAAATTAACTACCTATGCAACAACTGGTATGATTATTCACTTAAAATCACCAACAGTGAAGGCTAAATGAGACAAGAAACTGATTTTGACTTTCTTGGGAATAAATACTAGTTTTTATGGTTGAAAAGACTCTAATAGACCTATTATGAGCTGATGAACCCATTTCAACAACAAAAGTCCACTGGATCTCAGTGTATAATCTTGAACCAAACACCCCTTTATGTTTCTGATTTTCATGAACAAGATTAGCACAAGAGTTTCTATGCTAAAACTTAGGAATGAAGTGATCTAAAATTCTAACCTAAGGTATAATAAGCTTATTAAAACTAGTGATAAGCAACTGAACCTAAGAAACTAATGTAATCACTACTTGATTATTATAAACACAGTTAAGGCATGAGACTGTGAACCAAAGGTGGCTTGACTACCAAATTAGCATACCTAGCTAATGCTACAATAAATAAGCATAAACAAACTAAAAAAGGATTAAAGAAACTAATAATAAGCAGTTCATAAAATAAGCCATAAAAAAGTGAAAATGGAAAAATGAAAAGGATCAGGGAGCTTATCAAGATTGGAAGCACTAATAAGGCATTGTCAAAGCTGACAAAGCTTAAATAAGCTCAATGAGCTTATTCCAATGGCTTATTTCTCTCGTTGACTTTTGTTGACCTTTTCTTTCTTTTTGAGTTTTTGAACTGAGCACATATACTAAAGAACCAAATGGCTAATAAGTCTCACACTAAGCTGTGAGGAAGCTTATATGAGCTTTTTCAATATATATTGCCTACTTTTAAAGACTGTGAGCATGAATAAAACTTGAACATGAACTTGAACTTTTCATTAAATAGGAATTCTAGAAAACAACTGAGAGTTTGAGTACAAGAAGCTTGAAACAATTGAAAACTCAAAAAAACTGGGATTGTGAAATTAAATTACATAAATTTAACTAATACTATTTTCTACTCTACTATTGTTCTAAACTGGCTAAAAAACTACTCTCCATCACTGCTCCTTCTTTTTTCTTTTATGGTGACCCTTTAGGGTTAGTTTGACCCACTGAATACTTCCCACTTCCGTTTAGAACCCTTGGATTACTTGAAATGATCTTGGCCGTTGAATTGAATTTTGGCGCCATTTTGATATTAAATTCAATTAGGGCAGGTTGGGGTAGATTTTTGGGTTAGATAAGCAATTAATGCTTCTTGGCTGTTGTGGGAGGCAGGGGAACATGGAGAGGTATTTGTGAGTTGGAGGTGAGGGGGGGATGTGGAGTTGGTGTTTGCAGGGCACAAGTGGGAGGAGGGAGAGATGGTCAAATGGGGTGTTTCACCTCGTTTTTAATAATAAAAAGGGACAGGGTTGGGTTGTTTGTGAAAGTTGGGCCTGGGAAGGGAATTTGGGCCTTGGGTGGTGTGTGGGCTGGTGGAGTAATAAGGGTGGAAGGATTTGTGGTTTTGGGCTAATATATAAACAAGGGTCCGTTTGGTATTATAGCAATAAACACAAGGACCATACATGTAATTAGCTGAAAATGAGGGGCTGGTTTTGTCATTTTTCCATAGTTATCACAAGGGCCAAAGTTGATAACTTCAATAACCCAGAGACCCAAAATGTAATTTTTCACAAATAAACACCCAGGGACCATTTTTGTAAATTTCCAAACCCAGGGGACTAAAATTGCTATTTCACCAAACTTTCATTCCAAGGACTAATCTTGCCAAAATAAGTAACCACAGGACCATAAATGCTTTTTGTTCCAAAAATTTCCCACCAGGGACCAATTCTGTCAATTTCTGAAACTCCAGGGACCAAAACTGTAAATTCTCAAAACTTTTCAGATTTTTCACCAAAGGATTAAATATGACAACTTATGATTTTAAAAGGACCTTTGGTGATAATTTTCTTTCTAAATAATTACTCAGGGACTATTTTTGTCAATTTTTGAAACTTGGAGGACTGAAACTGCCGATTTTGCAAACTTTGTACGTTTTTCATCTGTTTTTACTCTTTTTGCATCTAAAACATATAAAACACAATTTTGAAATATTTTTAGTATTTTGATGCATTTCTGACTATTTTTGTATGTTTTGCAGTTCAGATTTGACCAAAAATGATGAGTGTTTGAGCACTCATCAATCCCCCACACTAAACTATTGCTAGTCCCTAGCAATAAACTGTTTTGAAAACTTAATGGATTTTAATCTCTTTACCAAAAGCCATTACTTCTGGAGTAGCCAAATGTATCAGTTCAAGTAAGAACTATGGTCCACTTGATAACCATGTGATTTTGAGCAAACCACCAGCTGTCAACGGATTTGATTTGTCTTTACCAAAAGCCGTTTGCTTCTGGACTAGCCAACTCTTGATGGAATAGTCAACATCTTGGTGAGCTGATTACCAATTATGGTTTTTCCACTGCCTTTACCACAAGCCATAATCTTGCGGGCTAGCCAACTTTTTCACTTTTTAGGATATGGCGAGTTGAGATACCATACAATTTTGGACAAATTGCAAGCCGTCAACGGATTTGATATATCTTTACCAAGAGCCGTTTGCTCCTGGATTAGCCAATCCTTTTGTTGTTTAGACAAGGCGGACTGATAACCACAAAAAAATTTGAACTCAAGTGAAATCTTTTTTTAATTTTTGGCAAAAACGGGGGTACTAGATAGTAAAATGTGATAAAATTCGCTAGAATAGCTAAATACCCCCCCCCCCCCCACCCACACTTAGAATGAATATTGTCCTCAATATTCAAAGTCCCGGCTATTATGCCGACTCTTTGAACGTAAAAGGGCAACATTACAAGCTAAATGTAGAAACACTAGTTTTTTCACTTTATAAGTAACCACAGTAGGGGTAACTCCCCCACACTTAGGGTGAAAACCCTAAGTACATGCTACTGTTTTTGTTTACCGAGTCGCTAGCTTGACTCGACCCCGAATTCATTGGTTCTTGGGGAAGCATGATGTGGAAGAAACAATCTCCATCGGACTTTCATTCAAGATGTTTGGATAAACATTTAAAGCACGTGAAAGTTCCACACCGATGAGATATACAGACCCAGGCTTAAAATAGTATAAACTATAAGTGGTTATGCCGGGGTCAAAGATAATGTCTTCATTCCCGAAGGAGTGAAGAACAGGAGAAGTCACCCGGTAGGTGAAGAAGGGAAGAAAGATCTTGATGACAATCAAGATTGACTCATCATCAGTAAGAGAATCCATAATTGGTGTATCATGAATCTTATCATTTAAGCTCGTATGATCTAGACATATTATGGGTGGGAGGGTTGGGATTTTGATATCAATCAAATTCTTAAGGTTGAGAATATTTCCCTCTGGAAAACAAAGATCAACTTTGTCTAGATCAAAGTAAAAGTTATCATACTCCGGTGGAGATATGATATGAGTGAGTTCATGGGAGAACTCCTCAAAGGTGAATAAATCATATTCGGGGAGAGCTATTTGAGAATGAGAAGTGGTACTGCCACTAATCTTCTCTCCCATATGATCAAAAGTAAAGGCTTCAAACTCCGGAATAGGATCATTGGAGAAAATGTCACTATCCTTAATGGGGATAGGATATGAAATAGGTTTCCTTTGAAAGCCTCGATTTTAGAAATGAGGAGATCGACATTCAATAATGTTGCACGAAGTGCTTCATCCTTGATTTCAGTATCAATCTCATCATTCTCTTCTTCTACGCTAACTAGCTGAGAAGGTAATTCTTCCATAAAAATGATGTCTCCACAAGATAATGAATCGTCATCAGTAGAATCGGATCTCAACATGATCAGTCGGGAAGACAAGAGGAGGAGGGATATCACATATGTGATCAAGAATTCCCTGTGACTCTCTTGGGATTGGGACAAGGTCCTCAACACTAGACTTTATGAATTCGTCCGATTCCTTTTTAGGAACAGTGTCAAGATGCTCGTCCCCCATGCTCAAAGAGTGAGTGGGAACCTCGGGTGTGATAAGAGTGGGTTGAGATAGAATCTCAACTGATGGAATCTCATCTAATGAACCTGATGAATCTTTATAAAATCCAAGGATATCAAGGGTATCTTCATCATCACTATCATTAGGAATGAAACGAAATCGAGAGCTAGATCTGGCTGCTTTTTCTTTTGCAATTGATTCCCTAATAGATCTTTCATAAGCATCTTGGGAATTTATTTTAGCAGCCTGTTCGTCAGCTAACAATTCTTCCATCGATTTTTGTTTTGGATTATCTGGGGTATGTGTAATTCCTTTCAAATCTTTCACTAAATCCAAAAGATCAAGGAGAAGACTTTGAGGAATTGGCTGAGGTGGAGGTTCGTCATAATATGATGTGTCAAAATTGTTACAAGGAAATGGATTCCTTGTTTGACAATCTGAACTGAAATGTGGACCTCCACAGTAATCACAACAGTAAAACTGATGTGGTTGTGGGTTGTATGGGCTAGAGTCATAATCGTTATTATGAAACTGCTCATAGACAAGCGTGTTTCCCGATTAACAATTAGAATTGTAGTGTGAACCACCACAGTACTCACAAAAGTAAAACTACTGAGTCTCATGGTGCGGTAGCTGATGGAATAAATCAGTCGTGTCATGGTAGGAATAGGGATCTTGGTTATAGACAGACCCGTTTCCTGACTCTACCATGCCACAACTTGGGCAATCACCACCATTATAAGAACTACCACACCATTGACAAATCAGAAGGTGTGGATGAGACATAGAAAGAATCAAAAGGTTTGGGAGGGTAAGGAATGAAGAATCAAAAGGGTAGGTGGGTAAAGATGAATATTTTTTGATTTTTGGAAAGACATTTTATATACAAATAAGAAAGAAAATCTTTTTGGGTTTTTTGTGTTCGTTGAAAACTGATTTTAAAATGTTTTCTGGAACAGTTTTATTTTTATATGATAAGAAAATATGAACAAGGATGGTAAATATACAAAGGATTGAATTCCAAAAGCACTAATCAGCAAACCGTTTGAGAAAAACGCGCACAACCTCCCCGGCAGCGGCGCCACAAAATTTGATTGAGGCAAAAGCAGTCAACTTAAGTCAACCACAGATATGGTCAATATAGTCAAACTCCTTAAGCTCAATGCTCCATGGAATATAGGGTTTCCCCGGGTCGTTATGTCCCGACGAGGTGTGATGGTAATCGAAACGGGTTTATGATCGGGTGAATTTGGACAAGAAAGGGTTGTGATTGATTTGAACTAAGGAATCTACAAGGAAATAGCTTAAATAAGCTATTATAACAAGACTGTAAAATTAGAAAAACCAGAAACGTTTAAAACCTAAAAACGCGTGCATTTACATTTAAATTAACGTAAACGTACAAAATAAAAAGTGAAAACTGAAATCTGAAAGCCCACAGGGGGTGAAAATGACTTTTTTTACAAACTTAAGGATAAAAGAAAATTTTTATAAAAAGAAAACTAATTTTTACACTAATTAATTATTTATTATTAATTAAATACTATTTAATACTAATTATTAATATTTAAATAACTTAAATACACTATAATATTATTTTAATACTAGAAAAATAAAAAATTAAATTTCTACAATTATAAAATAACTAAAAACTAATTTTAAAACTAAAAATATGTCTTTTTGTGGATTTTATACTAATTAATTATTAATTACCTAATTAAACTAATTTAAATTATTAAAAATACTAAAAAGACTTAGAAAATTAAGAAAAATTTTATATATCTAATTAACCATCACAGGAATCCTAAAAAATTATAAAAAGTTTGTTTTACATATTTTTACACTATTTTACTAATTAATATCCTAAATATTAAATAATTACCAATTAAACTATTTAAATTATAACAAAGAGAAAATGAACAGTAGAAATTCTAGAAAAATTCCTAAAATTATATTATATTATATAAGAGCTAGGAAAAATATAAAAACTAGGTTTTACTTTATAAAAAATAATTATGCTATTTAAAACTTAATTATTAATTAATAAGTAATTAAACTAATATTAAATCTAATTAATACTAAATGACCATATAAAAATCTGAAAAAATTACAGAAAGTACTTTAATATAAAATAAAATTAAGAAAAATATAAAAATACAAAGTGCTTAATAAAATCTTAAAAGGGAAATTAAAAAGATAAATCAAATTAAATAGAAACTATCACTTATAATTAAAATGATTTTTCTGGATTTTTCTTTTACAAAACTATTTTAATACTAAAAACAAACAACTTTTATGAAAACAACTTTTTCAGTACTTAAAAATAAGCCATGTGGGCACAATAAGCTTGGACAGTTGACTTTGGTCAACTGTCAAAGCTAAAAGCTTTGAAATGAGCTTTAAGCTAAGACCAGGGGTGGTTTAAGGTATACACATGTTTGCTGAATGGAAATAAGCCAAAAACAATTGAACAAAACCCCTGAATAAGCAAATAGCAATCAAATAAGCAAAATGAGCACTTGGCTCAATACAGAAAAGGGACAGACTTTGCAGTGTCTAAAAGGGGGGGGGGGGGGGGGCAAAGGCACCTAAGGGTTCAAGGAAGCTGAACTAGATAGCTGGAAAGTAGGGCTACCCAAGGAACCTAAGATCACCTAGTAGGACCCACTGAGGTGGCCAGAAAGAACCACCAAAGGTGGTGGTGTTGGATGGGGGTCTGCTGCACAGGGCATCACCTTGCCCTGCAGGTGAGTTTGAGGGGTTGTGGGGCCCAGAGGAAAAATTGCAAAAATATAAAAAAGGTAGGACTATAGAGATGAGGTGGTGGACTACAAGTCCTAACAAGCACAAGCCCTTAATCCTAACAGATAAATCACAATAATTCCCACTAATTTTGAGTTTTCTGCCTAGGAGTATAAGTTTGACTTTTCACATGAACTACTAATTTGACTATTATGTACTTTTAATGATCCTAGATAACTTCCAATGTTATAATAAGCAGAAATATGATTAAAGTAGGCTAAATTAACTACCTATGCAACAACTGGTATGATTATTCACTTAAAATCACCAACAGTGAAGGCTAAATGAGACAAGAAACTGATTTTGACTTTCTTGGGAATAAATACTAGTTTTTATGGTTTAAAAGACTCTAATAGACCTATTATGAGCTGATGAACCCATTTCAACAACAAAAGTCAACTGGATCTCAGTGGATAATCTTGAACCAAACACCCCTTTATGTTGTTGATTTTCATGAACAAGATTAGCACAACAGTTTCTATGCTAAAACTTAGGAATGCAGTGATCTAAAATTCTAACCTAAGGTATAATAAGCTTATTAAAACTAGTGATAAGCAACTGAACCTAAGAAACTAATGTAATCACTACTTGGTTATTATAAACACAGTTAAGGCATGAGACTGTGAACCAAAGGTGGCTTGACTACCAAATTAGCATACCTAGCTAATGCTACCATAAATAAGCATAAACAAACTGAAAAAGGATTAAAGAAACTAATAATAAGCAGTTCATAAAATAAGCCATAAAAAAGTGAAAATGGAAAAATGAAAAGGATCAGGGAGCTTATCAGGATTGGAAGCACTAATAAGGCATTGTCAAAGCTGACAAAGCTTAAATAAGCTCAATGAGCTTATTCCAATGGCTTATTTATCTGGTTGACTTTTTTTGACCTTTTCTTTCTTTTTGAGTTTTTGAACTGAGCACATATACTAAAGAACCAAATGGCTAATAAGTCTCACACTAAGCTGTGAGGAAGCTTATATGAGCTTTTTCAATATATATTGCCTACTTTTAAAGACTGTGAGCATGAATAAAACTTGAACATGAACTTGAACTTTTCATTAAATAGGAATTCTAGAAAACAACTGAGAGTTTGAGTACAAGAAGCTTGAAACAATTGAAAACTCAAACAAACTGGGATTGTGAAATTAAATTACATAAATTTAACTAATACTAATTTCTACTCTACTATTATTCTAAACTGACTAAAAAACTACTCTCCATCACTGCTCCTTCTTTTTTCTTTTATGGTGACCCTTTAGGGTTAGTTTGACCCACTGAATACTTCCCACTTCCGTTTAGAACCCTTGGATTACTTGAAATGATCTTGGCCGTTGAATTGAATTTTGGCGCCATTTTGATATTAAATCCAATTAGGGCAGGTTGGGGTAGATTGTTAGGTTAGATAAGCAATTAATGCTTCTTGGCTGTTGTGGGATGCAGGGGAAAATGGAGAGGTATTTGTGAGTTGGAGGTGAGGGGGGGGGATGTGGAGTTGGTGTTTGCAGGGCACAAGTGGGAGGAGGGAGAGATGGTCAAATGGGGTGTTTGACCCCGTTTTTAATAATAAAAAGGGACGGGGTTGGGTTGTTTGTGAAGGTTGGGCCTGGGAAGGGAATTTGGGCCTTGGGTGGTGTGTGGGCTGGTGGAGTAATAAGGGTGGAAGGGTTTGTGGTTTTGGGCTAATATATAAACAAGTGTCCGTTTGGTATTATAGCAATAAACACAAGGACCATACATGTAATTAGCTGAAAATGAGGGGCTGGTTTTGTCATTTTTCCATAGTTATCACAAGGGCCAAAGTTGATAACTTCAATAACCCAGGGACCCAAAATGTAAGTTTTCACAAATAAACACCCAGGGACCATTTTTGTAAATTTCCAAACCCCGGGGACTAAAATTGCCATTTCACCAAACTTCCATTCCAAGGACTAATCTTGCCAAAATAAGTAACCACAGGACCATAAATGGTTTTTCTTCCAAAAATTTCCCACCAGGGACCAATTCTGTCAATTTCTGAAACTCCAGGGACCAAAACTGTAAATTCTCAAAACTTTTCAGATTTTTCACCAAAGGACTAAATATGACAACTTATGATTTCAAAAGGACCTTTGGTGATAATTTTCTTTCCAAATAATTACTCAGGGACTATTTTTGTCAATTTTTGAAACTTGGGGGACTGAAACTGCCGATTTTGCAAACATTGTACGTTTTTCATCTGTTTTTACTCTTTTTGCATCTAAAACATATAAAACACAATTTTGAAATATTTTTAGTATTTTGATGCATTTCTGACTGTTTTTGTATGTTTTGCAGTTCAGATTTGACCAAAAATGATGAGTGTTTGAGCACTCATCAATACACTGTCGCTTGAGTTTGTTTGTTTGATAGTAGATGTGAAATAAAACTATGAGAAATACTTGTTAGTGCAATTTTACAACATTTAGGAGTGAAACTTTAGCCATAGCAAGCGTCTCATGGATAGGAGATTGTATGACTAGTACATAACCGTATCATTCAGTAAAATTTTCCACCCAAATATGTGAGGTTCGCCTTTAGATTTGATAGGAAAAACATTTACTATTAGTGCTTATGAGTGTATCGGTAGCATTTAGATTCTAGAACTTGCGTTAATGATGCATCCCGAGACCGCTAGTGAGACTACATTCGTGTAGCAGGATTTACTACATGATAAGAGGCATTAGGATCACCCTTGTGTTAAACCCGTATCATAATTACTTGACCATTTAAGTCATATTACTTGGCTAGTTAAGTCAACTAATTTTCCCACACCCTTAGCGTTGTACTCATTTTTAGTACACGAAACCCCTAGTACACCCCTCCGAGCCTATCTTTTCGTTTCTAACTTTAAGCATCTTACTTAAAGGAAGAATTTGTTACACCCCACTTAAATGTACACCCAAATCGCCTTAGTCTTCCATGTATGCACTCATCTTTAGTGCATTATTGTTATTTGTTAAACCCTAAGTTAATTATCTAATTGATTACATGGTTGCTAAGTCGAGTCATATCCTTGTACATATTGTTTTGGGATGATTGGGACTCATGGGTAAAGTACTTATGTTATGGAGTAATGGGGAAGAACATCATATATTACCCCCATATGTACGTTAATCTTAAAAGTACTCCAAGTGTTTTGACTATCTTAATTCGAGTCATTAGATTAGTTTATTGTAAAGTATGTAAAAATTCAAGTGTAAGGGGAATGTTTATTCCCTACGATGTATTATTTTGGATGGTAAGGAAAGAGTGTATGCAAAAAAAAAAAAAAAAAAAAAAAAAAAAAAATGGAAAAAATCAAGAAAAAGAAAAAAAAAATAGAAAAAGAAAAGAGAAAAAACATACGGACTACCATCCCGTTTCATTCTATGTTTATTTTATGCTTTTGTTATTTTTGATTTATTAGCTTAAGTCGAGTCTAGTCTTGGCTTAGCAACGCCATATTGTACATGTAATTAACTAAGATTGTTAACTCGCCACCAGTGAAGACTGCCTATATCCAGCAAAACCGTGTATTCCATATCCCTGCACCTAACGTTACAACCCTTTAAAAAGACCTCTTTGATAATTTATCCTAGGTGCTTACGCCATGTGGTGGAGGTTTGATCCTTTCCCAAGCCTATGATAATCTATTTTGCTATGACAGGTAGTGAGAGATATTTTCCGTTTCCATATTGTGATATTACTTTATTACACCCGAGAGATGTGAGTATCTAAACACTATTTGTGAGGTGCCAGTGTATGACCTCCGTGCTTGGCATTGGTCTTTAGTGGAACGATTATTTGTTGTAATTACTTTTATATTAGTGTTAAATGACCCCTAACTTCTATTTTGATTAGAATAAAAACGCATTTGCTTGAGGACAAGCAAATCTCAAGTGTAAGGGTATATGATGAGGCGAAAAATGAACCAATTTTAAGGGGTCATTTAAACCCGGAATTGAATTTATTTTAACAAATATTGCCCTAAATCGTTCCTTTTGTGATTTTAGGTACTTTGGGAGTGAATTCTTGAAAAGGAAGCATTTTGGACGTTTTTGGAGCATAAAAGTGAAGAAAACGGCAAAGACTTAATTTTCCATGCTGAGAACAGTACCTGAAGGCGTCAAGAAGAAAAACGTGACGGCGTCAGGAGTAAAATTCGTGACGACCCAGTGAAAACCTGAAGGCGTCAAGAGTATTTTTGGTGACGGCCTGCATAAGGAGTATACGTGACGGCATCAAACCCAGATCTAGGCAGTCCGAGAAATTATTTGGCGGCGAGATGACGGCGTCAGAGATTTGTTCTAGACGCCGTCACCTCAGAAAAACTATATATACTTTTCTATTTTTCATTCATTAGGGAGGAACTTGTGTGGAGAATACTAGGGCCGAACTTGTGAAACCCTAGGTCGTATTTTACAGTATTTTCAAGGGTTTTTACCCCTTGAAATCTTTCATGTTCAATTAAGATAAGTCCTCTTTCAATTCAATCAATATGTCTATGTGTTGTTTGAATATATCTTATTCTTGTCTTGATTTCAACATGCTAGGCTAGATCTATCATGTGTTTGCTTAGATGTAATAAAACCTAGATGTTAATTATATGTTGATTACTTGTTTATAGTTGTATTGGATGAATGATTTCAATGTTAGGCTTAAGAAAACTGGCAGATCTCTATTGTGTAACATGCTTGAACGTCTTAGAAAACATGAACCGATGTGTACTAGGTTTTATTGGTTGTATTTAATGCATGAGCAAATTCTAATGATCCCATGTTAGGAGCTTCTTAGCCAGCTCGACATAGGAGTGAAGTAGGCGCTTATAGGATTGGGGAAGTAAGTACGCCACCCCATGAATGGTATTAAGGAATATAATCCGTCATCCACGCAACTGTAACAAGTAATTAACATGTAAAAGATATCTAGGGAGTAGTGAAACCTAAGTAAACACAATTCTCCCATATATTGCTCACACCACTAGTTTAATATAGTTTATTTTCATTTTTAGTATTTTATTTTGATTGCATCTTAGTAATTGGGTTAGTTGACTAGCAACTAATTCCGCCCAACTCCTTCAAAACCGAGATTTTTAATTGCTTTTATAAAAATATAAAAATACAAAAAGAATCATCCCTCATCTCTAGACCTAGTCTTTAGGTTTTCTAATCCTAGCAACACTATTCCTAGCTGAACGATCAATCCCCCGGTACTTGTCATTATACTATACTACATCGATCAGGTACACTGCCTGGTGGGTGTTGTAAGCTTCTCAAGATCCATTGAGAGGTAAAGCCTGGTGCAATCCCTACGCATCAATACCCGAAATGAAATCTCCACGTGCTGCATGAGGTATACTCTGTTGATGGTAACGTCAATCGTGAGCATCTTCTATAGTGATCGAGAGTCATCAAAACAAAGTAAAACGAAGTAGACTGTTAAAGGTCACAAATCAGATACGACAGTCTATGGTAGCTTATGAAGGGCCATCAAATCCAAAATCAAAAGGCCTAACAATTTTGGTATACCAAAAGTAAACGAATTCATAGAACGAATACGGTCGTCAAACTGGATAGGTAGTTCATATGTCAAAGTCAAGTACATGATCTATCAAAAGTATCGAGATGGATAAGCAAACATTTCAAAGGTTAGGATCTGGTGTAGCTCATTAGTACAAGTGATAGGTAGAGTGCGAATCAACATCGTATGGTTGTCAAAAATGAGGTGTACGGGATATCAGTCTTCGGTATCATCATGTTCAGCTAACAATGTCATAAGGAGATATTATCAAAATCACAATCTTCCAAGGAAACTGGTTGGAAAACAAGGTTCACCATTCAAAGGAAGGGAACAAAACTCCTATATCCCTGGTTAATAAATACCAGAGTTCTCGTAGGGAAGAATTTGATTTTGCAAAGTCAAGTAGTAACAAACGACACATTGTCTCTAACATAAGTACGAAATTCAAAGAATATGTCAAACACATTATGGTTGAATAATCTTCGGAACGATCAGAAAGGTATCAAAATGCTTATCAAGCAAATCGGAGATGGAGATCAAGGTCAGATAGTGAAACTTAAATGTAGTGTCCGGAGTATTCCAACTTACTTGGAGATCAAACATGGGTTTCAAGACTTTCTAACTTCCCGGGTACAAGTCCTTACAAGGCTTAACTTAAAGGCAAAGGCAAGAATCAGGGTAATGCGGAAGCAAGTGCTACAAGCATAGACGTCCTAGTCTACCCATTCCTCACCGGTCAGTAACTTAGGCTCCTAAGGGGAGATCTTAAGGCAAATATCAAAGGTTATCTTATGAGCGCCTACAGTGGAAACTTAGTGGTCCAAACTTCATAGGTCAAGGTTTAATGTACTACAAGTCGCAGCATGTTCTCTGATACCATAATTGTAACACCCCAACCCGATAAGGGTAAAAGTGTCACATTATGGTGACATATCAAAGCAAGCACAAGCATACATCTCAAGTAATACAAATGAGTATCAAGGTTACAAGGGAGACTGAGGTACAAGTACAAAAGAAAGTAATACAAATGAGTAAGTCTGGAATGTACAAAAGCTCCTACTAATCCAAAAGCTATCAAGGTAAAGTCTTCTAAGTCCAATGCACTCTTCACCCATAACCCAGCTTCCTACTAAAACCTGCCGGAGGAAAAGAAATGCAGCTGAGCTACGAGAGCCCAGTGAACAGATATGAAAGTAACAAGCAATAAAGAATGATATATATAAGACAATGGAAAGATAAGTAAAGCATAAAGGAGTACAACCAAAGTAAGAAGAACCTGTATTAAAGTTGTAAAGGTGTAAGGTATAAAGGTATAATGGTCAGGTCAGTTATCCACCACGAGCCCAATCAAGTCAAGTATCAAGTCAAGTCAAGTAATCAAGTAACCATGCATCCGGAGGGGAGACCTCGGGATACCAAGTATAATATGAGGGGATACCTCCAAGGGTTGGAGTAGCTAACTCCCAAGATGTGAAAGACGTGTATCGCACACACTGTCAGTCACCAAGTGTAATATATAATCTAGTCTTAGTCATAATCATAATGGTCGTAGCCCAAGCAAGTATCAAGTCAAGACAAATCTAGGATGCATCCATACGCCCCTGCATGCCAATAACAATCATAGCAGTAGTCGATAACAAGATCAGGGACGGTAGGGGACATCTCTCCGGCCCCGCAAGAGTACATAACATTGGTGCATCAATGTTATGGTTGTGGCTACTCCACAACAAGTAGTACCAAGTATAACAAGTGGTGGCTCATAGTCTCAAACTGTGGGTCAAGGGTCAAGTCAAATATCAAGTGTACAAATACAAGGTTCATATCAAGTGGTTCAAGTCAAGAGTCCATATCAAGTGGTTCAAGTCAAGTTTCATATCCAAGGTTCAAGTCAAGATTCAAATCAAAAGGTTTATTATCAAGGCCCATAGTAAAGAGGTTCAAGATGGAAAGGTTTATACCAAGGTTCATACTGAGAAGGTTCATGTGGATTTCCTGTTTAAGGTTCAAGGTAAAGATTCAATAGTGAGAAAGTACGTAGAGTTTAGTGTAAAGGTTCATGTCATAAGTTCAAGTAGAGGTTCATATTAGATTCCAAATAAAAGTTTATGGCAAGGGTTCAATTCAAATGTTTATGTCAAATGTTCATTTAAAAGAAATCTTTTAATAATGGTTCTCATGAAATAAAAATTTTCAATAAGGTAGTCCTTAAAATAAATATTCATAAAATTAGTGAAACTTCATATAAAAGTGGTGTTACATAACGTTCATAACCCTCATTTTAAAATAGTTTTTCCTCAAAACATTTTCATAATATAATTAATAAAAGTTTTCACATCCGGTTATAATATTAAAAGCACTTTCAAAATATCAATGGTTATATCAAGTTCAAGTCAGGGTTTGAATCAAGTATCATTTCAAGTCAAGGTATAAGTCAAAGATCGAAGTTAGTGATTTTAACATAGGGTTCAAGTCAAGGTTCAAATCAATATTATCATATCAAGTTTATTATATCAAGTATATCATGACAAAGTTATTTCAAGGTTCAAGAATCATAATATAAGTTCCAAGCAGGGTTCAGTTTGAAAAGGATCATAGCAATGTTCAATAATCAAGGGAGCATAGCAAGGTTCAATAATCAAGGGAATATAACAAGGTTCAAGATATTAAAGGAATAGGAAAGAAAAGAGTGCATGAGAAATCTATAGATAGGTCAGAATATCTGTACCTTAGACCGCAAGTGCAAACATAATAGAAAACATAAAGATCGGAAGCGACTCCTTCTTAGTGAATCTACACGAATTTAATAGCTAATTATTTACTAACAACTACGTTGTGCAATTTCCTGTTTAGACACTCATTTATTGTACGTACATTTACTATAATCTCATTTTACTTTGTGTTTAAGTAGTTTACATCAGTAGTCAAAGACGTGTCTAAATCCCATATATTTTCTTTAGCTTACTTAGGTTTTAAAGATCAAACCCACTATTATAAATTGTCAATTTCGTAACAAAAATTACCTCATTTGTTGTATTAGATACTACCAGTAATATGATGCCTAAAAGACTAGTATTCTCATTTCAAAATATTACTCTTTATAAGCAGCTTTTAGCATCTATTCCTATTAATACTTACTAATTAATACAATAAGTTGGAAATGCATGATCTTAAGAAAATTCATTTGTTTATGACACTTTAGTTAATCATAACAGATGGCCAATAGCATTTAGAAGTAGTTTGTAAAATATTTAGCAAGACTCAAAACCTTCAGGTTATTATTATTCATGCACATCTCTTCTTTATTAATCCCACATATATGCATGCACCCATTTCACTTAGTTCTACGGCAAGGTTTCATATTAGCGACACTTGAACATGGTTATGGTGACAAGTTATATCGGGTCGACTCCGTAGGATTATAATAAGATCCATATACTGATCGATCATCTTATGGTTAACCCTTGACGTTAATAAGCATGCATATCGTGCATATCTATACCATCGTATATGTCACATTAAATACATGAGGTTATAAATGTTTAAGCTTTCAATCGGTTCGCTCCACCGTTACTATAACTTATATGTTGATATAACAAGTTTTCGCATAAGATTTACATGAGCACATGCGATATAAAGTTCAAGAAATACCTCTAGACGACACGATGGATCAGAAAAAACACGAACACAACTGTTCACAAGTACGAACACGAACACCCAGATTCTGCGAGATATGATCGAGACCGAAACCCAGATTTAACGTCAAAGCCCTACCCAGTCACGATCGTAGACCTCATCTTCATTATGTGTTGCATGCTACTACGTATTATATGAAAACTACAACTAATTCCCTTCCTTGGTGGCACGTTCGTCGAGAAAGAAAAGAAAAATATATTTTTCTGAATATGATTTGTTCTTGTCTTCGAATGATAAAATAAAAACACTGATTTGTTTTCACTAGGACGATTCGAATATATTAAACAAAGTGGCGGCTGAATATGTTTACGTATTCGTGAATGAGTATACTAAGAAAAGAGGGTGTGGCTGGGTAAGGATTGGGATGTGCTTGTTTGTGTCTTTGTTTTGGTTTAGAAGAAAAGGGGAACATGATTATAACAATTAAGGGAAAACGTATGGAATAAAAAGGGAATGTCATGTGCTTTGGGGGGTAAATTGAGATAATTTAGGGACACATATTGTGGTGATTAGCCGTAAATTAGGAGAGGTGATTAAGAGATTATTGACTGAGTTGATTCATTGAATTCAAGGTTACCATTTTCGATTTTAATGAGTGTGTGCAAAAAGTTATAATTGTCTAACAACTTTCCAAACGTGTGATACAAGATCCCAAATATATTAAATTAAGTACACTTCATTTCATTTTAGTAGGCCATGTACAACTTATAAACGTGTGATATAATGTTGTGTCGAATCATGTTGTTCATAAGTTATAGGTTGAAGTATTATGTAGGTTTCCAAATTACAAAGTTTCAATACTTTAGGTTATATTCACAAGGTTTAGGCAAAATTCAAATTATATGAGAATTTTGAAGAAATGGATTTTAGGGTTTTAAAAAAGGTGTGTGTAGAAAAGAGTGTATGTGAAAGGATGTGTGTGTAGAAAAAAGAGTGTATGTATGTATAGGGGAGAGTATGTATTGGTGTATGAGAAATGTGTATTGGTATTGTATAAAGTGGGGAATCTTGTGTGGGAGAGTGTGAGTCAAAAGGGTGTAAGAGTGTGTAAGATGTGTAAGGGAATATGTAAAAAGATGTTGGAAAAGGATTTTTGGGAAGGATTGTAGGAGATTTTGGTAGCTTTGTATTTTGTGATTAAGAAGGTTAAGAAGAGATTAAGAAATAATCTAATTGTCATTAAGAGGAAAAGGTTTAGACAATTAAGATTATAAGTTGAGAAAATCATAGGTTACTTATAAGTTCAAGTAACACAACGTCAAGAATCCATAGTTTCATAACTCGTGACTTTCCACGACTCGACGTACTCAACTAACACCTTGGTACAAAACAAGTCAAGTGCTTTGCCTTGATGTAAAGCATAACCCATGCGGGTAAGGATGCGTTTACGCAAAGAGACCTTGGACTTAGTTTGACCAATAAGGGAGTAAACCCGTTACGTGATTAGAGAAGACGTAAGCACGGGATATGAACATATGGATGCTTTCACGTGATGTTACGTGAAATATATAAGCTCCCTAAGTTTAGAAAGCCTTGGCTAGAGGCGAGAGTTAGAAAACATGAGTAGGCACTTTCCCATAAGTGGGTGCTTTTAAAAGTTGGATCTCTCTAATCCCAAAACTCGTTTTGAGTGTTCTCAATTAAGCACATAACATATTCATACCTGTATTGAAAGATCCACATTTATCGGGTTAGAGGAAAGCCGACTTATAAAATTCGTCCCGACATTCACAGAACCCTTGCGCGTCACCCACGCATTGACGCGTAGGTGGCGCGTCAGCAACATATATGAATGTTGGGGAATTTTGGCTAACGTTTGTTATTTTATGTGTTTCGAAGGATCATTTGTCATCATTAAAACACTAGGAGATCTTGATCATGTTGCCTCAACAATGAGGATGAAGAAATGTACATGTCATCTAGTGATGAGGATGAAGAAATGGACATATCATCCAGTTATGAAGAAATGGACATACCACCAAAGGCTCCCACTTCCAAGCCTTGCACTAGGGGGATGAGGATGATGGGAAAGGCTTCCACATCTAAAGCAAAGGGGGGGGGGGGGGGGGGGAAGGGAAATCCTACCACTTTTAAGGCTTGCACTACAAAAGGGGCAGATGAGGGTACTAGTGAGCAGAGGAAGGCAAGGTCTCTGAGAGTAACAGGCTGCATCCTTGGCATAAGAGCAAAGTCGAAAGAACCAGCTCGCACAAGAATTTCTAAGTGTTGTTCATTACATTCCAAAAAGTGAAACTAAATGCAGGATAATGGTCCTTGTTTTGTGTTGTCCATTTCTATGTAGTATGCTATTTTAAGACATATTTAGTTACGATATGTAAGAGATGTTTATGCAATTCGTTTGGTTAATCTTTTAAGACATCCATTGCAATGTGTTTCCAAATTCTAAACCAATCTGGTAGAAAGCTTAGTGCTGCTAGTACATAACTGGGATCGACAATACATAACCTAACCAAGTAGTTAGTGCTGCTATAAGAAATATTAGTGCTGCTAGAAGAAATATTAGTGCTCCTAGTACATAACTGCGATCAACAATACATAAACATGTTCATAAACATACACATGTGGCACAAACTACCACTGGACACAACACTAAAATGTTGTTCGACCTGTATAAACTAAATTGTTCCAAAACATGCCATCCCAAGCCATAAGATAAACAAAATAAACAGAACAACCTTCACCATTGCCTTGTGCAGACCTTGATCATTCCCTCCTCATTTGGAATCAACCTCCTCATCTGCTTCTATTGCCTTCTCATCATTGTCAGCTGGATCCAACTTTCTTCTCTTCTTTTGTATACCAGAGGTCACACTGGCAGGTGAATCAACTGTAGTCGGAGCGTCCATGTCTGCCCTTTCCAAACTATCTTCAACATATGTTGTTGGACCTTCATCAGCAACTACTACAGCTTCATCTCTGAGTTCATTTTGTAAAATATGCATATTTTGAATTACAAAATCTAACTCAGCAAACAACATATCAATCTCTGGAGCTTGATCAGGTCCATAGGCTGGTTGATCATCCAGCCAATCAACTACAATTTCTTTGTGGTCAAAATCATCCTCTTTGCCTGTCTCTAACAAATCAATCTCTGCCTCTTCAATAGGTCCATAGCATGGTTGCTCATCCAGAAAATCCTCTTCAATTTCTACGAGGAAGAAATCATTCTCTTTTCCCTCATCCTCTTTGATTGTCTCCAACAAATCAATCGTTGCCTCTTGAATCAACGAATCAATTTCTGCCTCTTTAATAGGTCCATGGCATGCTTGCTCATCTAGACAATCCTCTTCAATTTGTACGTGGTATAACTCACCAAACACTTCCAACTCACATTCCAAAACATGTTTAAGTTCAGGTTCACCCATACCCTTTCCATCCTCTCGACTAACTTTCTCTTTTTCATTATCAGTAGTTTGATTCACATCTGCCACACCCTCTTTTTGACTCGCCTTAGTGTCTTTGCTTCGCTTTTCCTTTATTTCATCTTAGTTTATTAAGAAATCCAATTCGAACATGAGGTTTCTGAAATCGTACTTACCACTCAACCTTCTTGCCCTTATTTTGTTTTTACCTTCATCAAACCATGGTGTTGGAATAACAAGCTCATCATCATCCAGTTCTACGAAAAAACAATTCTCATCATCCCTGCTTCCAGCCTTACTAGATGAAGCATGAGTTGAAGTATCACCCTGTTTTCCATCCTTTCCTATTTCAGTAGCACCATGCCACTCTAGCAAACACAACTCACCAGCTTTCTCAGATTCCTTAACTACATCACCATCCTTTATATCTTCAATCACAACACCCTTACCACGACTATTCCTCATGTACAACAAATACTCCTCGACTGATGAAATACCTTCTTCAATATAAACCTCTATTCCCTTAAACCGAGGCACGTATTTAAAAATTTGCACGGCATCTTCCACACTCATCAATGGGACCAACTCATCATCCAAAGATTTCTCAGGGATCCTAAAATGTGAGAACAGAGTCCTATCCCATAATCCTAGTGCGTCTAGCATTCCAAAATACTCCTCAATGAGAAAATGGGAAACATCAATCAGGTCAACATACCCTTTATCTCCAAACAGATATCTTCGGTTTGGTGGATTTGTGAAGAGCCCATTGTGGTAGATTTTCAACCATTCAAATCTGTTTAGGAAAACAAATAACAACTTAAAAGTATGAAAATCATGACATATCATACAAATGACAACTTGAAACATTTAGGCTTACTGTAAATATTATGAAGCTCATGTTCTGGAAACTTAGGAGTTCGAATTTGCCAAAGTGAAGATAACACTACCATGGTATTGTTTTGTGGGTGAGTGTTGAAAGAAGATAGAATGTGTTTGTGTGTATGATTTGGTCGTGATAAACTGTTCTACACGAATAAGTTGATTTTCAAAAAATATCCTCGTTGATTATCGTGCCTGGGGTGGGATTACTTTTGTAGCGGGAACAGTGAAATGACGAAATTACCCTTACGTGCAACGCACGTGAGGACTAACTAACGGGATTTGCTAACATGCGTTAGCAAAAAAACCAAATTTGCATGAACAGTAACCTCTCAAGTACCATTTTTGCAAAATGAAAACTGGTCAGAAACACTTTTTTGCAATTTTGCAAAAACCTTAGGGACATTTTTTTTTCAGTTTTCCCATAAATAAAGGCTAATGATTTGCACACTCTCAATTTTGATTTGCACACTCAAAGCTGTGCTTTATACAGTTGTATATTTATCATATGCTGCTTTTAAAGGTTGTACATTTGAGTGTGCGGATCAAAAATATGAGTGTACCAATCAATACTCATAAATAAAAGCCCACTTGACCCGCTAACCCACCCATATCAAGAATCTGAACCGGACCCAAAAGTGGTTTGTATCCGACAAAGACAGTAAACCCGACCAAGATCAAGATTCTGAAAGCAGTGCTTCAATCAGCCTCTCAACTACGCTGTGTCCTTAAACCCTACAAACATAACCTTTTTTTGTTTGTTCAATCGATTGAAATGTTCAAAAAGTAAGTCTTGTTTTTGTCTCAACAATTTTCACATCTTCTTTATGTTACCTTTTTGGTTATTCATATATGTTTGTGTTATTTAATAATGTTCTGTTGAATTAAATATTGTTTACCTGGTTGAATGTCTTTGTCTTTTTTAGATAGGTAATTTGGTTTAGCTAACCTCCTGAAAAGGGAGGGCTTTACCCGGTTTGAACATGTGTGCCCGTGGGTTCAAAGACCGTAGATTAGTCGGCCAAAAGGTTGGAAACCATGGTTACAAAAAAGAAACATACATAATTATACTGTTTGTATATATATGATGGAAAACGCAATGGTCTAATCTTAGTGTTTAAATTGATGTTTTTTTTTTTAAATCATTTTGGAACATCGCCTGGATATAGTCTCTGCATTTGATTCTTTTCGCGAGTCTGATCGATTGGACTTCCTTCAAGCTCGAAAGTCTATCAAGTTTGCGTATGTATTTAGAGTTGATGTAATTTTCTAGGAATGGGTTTGGTGTTTAAGGTTAGAATTAAACGAATTATTGTTAATATGCTCACTAGCAACTAATAACTTTGATGAAAACAAGAAAGAGTTATTTATCGGGCTATTAGCAAACTTAATGACACATGTTTCTGACCTTTTGGCCGACTAATCCACAAGTTTTGAACCCACCACCACACATGTAAGGCCCTCTCTTTTAGGAGGTTGGTTAGGCCACTTTAAGGTTGTTTGCACTTAGTAGAATTGAACTTGAGACCTTTCACATTTTAGTGGGATGATAGTCGCAAGCCTTTTGCCACTAAGCCATCCCTGAGTGGTTATTGACACATGTGTTTTCAACACTACCATATGATTATTAGTAGGATATGCTCATTTTGCTTTTACTTATTGACATTGCCCATTTTGTTTGTGTGGTTGGGATATTTTGAAGTCGAACATTGTCAGAATTTCTGGTTATCCTATTATTATTTGCATTACTTTCAGGACATATAAATGAACATGATTTTGTGTCTTTGTTCTGGTACTCTGGTAGTCTACTTTCATGTTACTCTTTAGTCTTTACTCTAAAGGGTGCTTTTTTTTTATTTCACATCATGTATTGTATTATGTTTAACTAGTATACTTTACCCATAGGTTCACCGCAGACGAGGTTTCTGGGCAAAATCAAGTCAAAGCTTCTGTGCAACGGAAAATTCGACAAAGTATTGCTGATGAGGTTCTACAAGCATCTAATTTGCTAAATTCTTATAAATGTACTTTTTCGATGTTAATTCAGTGATATCTAACACTTGTCTGTTTTGCAGTACCCAGGACTAGAACTGGTTTTGGATGATCTACTTCCAAAGAAGTCCCCGCTCATTGTGGCTAAATGGTTCTCTCTTTTTACTGTGCTCATTTTCTTTCTTATTTGCATGTGTTCAACAATGGTTTTATGCTCGAAGACTAGTTTTGTTACACTCTTCTTTGATATCTTTGTTTCATTGTTGACAGTCAAAATCATTTGAATCTGGTTGTGGTGAACAATGTGCCACTGTTTTTCAACATTCGTGACGGGCCCTATATGCCTACGCTACGACTTCTTCATCAGTGTGAGTAGATACTGGTTTTCTAATTCTTCTTGCTTTTCAGTTTTTAGCTTGAAGTACAAGAATTGTGGGCTTGGGTTCTGATTGTATGATCAAAGGGGTGAAGGATATATATATATTTTTAATGATATTGTTGAGCCATCATCAAAATCAAATATCAAAAGCTTAATAAATTGGATTTCTTTAAATCTTTCAAACTCATGATGGTAGAGTTATCCTTTCACTGGACATCTTTTTGTTCCTACTAAAGAACCACACATTCTAGTAAACAAGTATATTATAGAAGTAGACATGTAAACATTGCTTGTTGTTGCATCTTGCTTTGGAGAGGCCATAGGTGTAAGCAAGACGTAAACACCCTTACTAATCAAGTATACTGTTGGATAGCTTTACTGCCTTAAATCCTAGTTAGTATTAAAATGTGTGATTGCATATTGAATTTACTGCTTTGAATCCGTACTTAGTATCATGCGTGCATCGGATTGGCAGAAAACAAGACTTATCACATATTCACATTCACTATCCTTCCTTTTCTACAGTTTAAAACTATCTGACTTGTCACGCTTACCATGTAAACGATAGGTGTATCCATGCCTTTTCACGTATGACGTGGGCCATATTCATTGTATAGATGTCACAAAGTTACTCTTGGGACAACATATTGATGCGATCTTAAGACCCCCACATGTTATTTATATCATGTAATTAGAAAAGGTATATGAACCAGTTGAGGTGTGGAGTTCTCTCATTCCACAAGCAAACTGGACGCATTACTGAGCTCACATTATGTTTCATAACAAGTTTAAATGACATTTACTTACAATTACAAGTATATTATATAGTTAGTAACATTCTTCTCATGATTGCCCAAAAGCGTAAGTGCCTGCTGCCACCACTTTAATGGTGCCTGATAATCACAAATCATCAATCATTTTTTGGAAAAATAAAATATGATAGGCAGTGCCGTCTCTGAGTTTACGGAGGTCCTGTGCGAAATTCAGTTTAAAGAAAAAAAGGAGGCCTAAAATAGGAAATAAATAATTTTCTTAAAAGATAAAATGGGAAATAATCGTTTTCATAGTGCTCCAGCTAGCATTTTTAAATGCAACACTTTAAATCAAATACTTGTAGTAACATTTATAGAATATATATACATGTCATATAAAATTTTTGAGGCCCATAGAATTTGGAGGCCCTGTGCGACAGCACACCTCGCACACCCTCAAATACGGCACTGATTATTGGCAAACAAAGAAACTTAGAATCATTCGGGAACAATGTTAAGCAGATTAAAGATACTCGAAATATAGTTTAGGAAATAACTTTTTATAAACGTGATAATAAATCAGTGTATGAATCGAATACTTGAATAAACTGATACACTAGATCTAATGTCCTAAAATATTTTTTTGTGGATTACTTTAGAGTGTAAGGTATCGTGTGTGTTAGATGCAAGTTATAGCACCCTGCACCTGCCACGTCAGCTTCTGGCCTATAACTTGCATATAACACAAAAGTGACAAAACCACAAAGCACCCTCCTTCATATTACCCAAGTTATTGGTTCCTGGGACCCACAGTTTTTATTTATTTTACATTCACAAAAAACCTATAACATGCCGTTATGGCCATCGCCCAAGAACTATAACGCCGAGCGACTATTTGGTGATGGTGTGCCATAGCTGCGATATAGGGATAGTGGAGCCCCTATTACGGATGGGTACCGGGAGCTCTTATAATAAGTGGTTGATAAAGATGCCATGCATTTAGGCTTAATTGTATTTGCGTACTCAGTATCCTCATTGATTTAGACTTCAAAGTATTAAGCTTTCTTGATTTCTTGAGGTAAATCGGTAAAATAATCAATATATGTGGTGGGATATGGTTATTTTGATAGGTTTAAACAACTGATGTGCTTTTGATCACTGAATTTGATGCCAGTTGTGGTCATATATAATTATTTTTAAGAGCGTAAGTCTTATTTTAAACCATAGTATACTAGTCTCAGGGAACTTAATGTCAGTTTTACAATTTACTCTAGTATAATGAGCTTGTCACCCTCACAACTTCACAAATAGTACTTCCACTTTGTTAAGCATCTAACTTGAAGAAATAATAATAATACCTAGTGCAGGAATGTTACAGCTTAATCTGCTTTCACAGCTACCATTAAATTAACATCGTGCATCATTTTAACTGCCATTTTGCCGACCGAATATCATTTAACTCATTCTTTGCTTATGAAGTTCTTATATGCATGTAGATCCAACCATAATGAAGAAACTACAAGTAGACAGGGGTGCAATAAAATTTGTCCTTGCTGGTGCTAATATTATGTGTCCTGGTCTTACGTCTCCTGGAGGTATCTTGGATGAAGAAGTGGGTGCGGAAACTCCTGTGGTATGTTAATCAGCAGCCTATAACTGTTGCTGCTTAAATAAAATGTTAATTTATGTTTGTATCTAATTGATTGTTTCTGCTACTGTCTCAGGCTATAATGGCAGAAGGGAAGGAACATGCTCTTGCTATTGGCTTTACAAAAATGTCAGCAAAAGATATGTAAGTATATGAATTTCTCACTAAAATCTAAATATCATGTCATCTTCCTTTTGGGTGAAGAGATATGATTGGGGAAAGTTTATATTTTCCGTGCAATAAATGTCATGTCGTTGTCTTTTTGGATGGAAATAGCTCCATCTATATCTATATCTATACCTATCTATAAAGTGAAAACAGTCAAAGTGAAATGTGAAATGCTGAAAATAGTCAAATGTGAGAGAAATGTGAACACCTCTTGATAAAGTAAATGTGAATTTACAATCTTAACTTGTCTAGGTTCTTAGTTATAGCAAAGCAAGTTAACGAAAGTTACCTACACCATTTAAAAATCAGTTCTCGTAACTCACGGCATTAATTAATATCCATAACTGAATTGTAATAGTTTCCCCATTTCTTGTGATTTTGTTCAAATGTATATGATGAGTTGTGTATAACAACAAAACGAAGGGTATAAACTAATTCAGGAACAAATATATTTATTGAAAACAAATATACTCAATTAATATAAGGAATTAATGGTTCAACCGGTTGAACCACCCGGGTCGAACTGGGTTTCAAAACATTATGTTTAATCCCCCAATCCTCTTTCGTTTATAACCCATATACTTTTCTTTATGACGAAAACTATCTGCCATTATAAAATACTGTTGCTATGCACGGGTACTCGTCTAGTATGATTGGAAAGTAGATAGCTTTTAGAAATTAAAAACATAACGGAGCTCCTGTGGTAGCTTTGCAAATTCCTTATATATTGATTAGTCTTTTAGTTCAGAATGAAATTTAAAAGTATAATCGATCATTGGAAGAGCAGCTCATGTTTTACCCTCAGGCTTGTCGTTACATTGCATTTGATACTGCGAGTCTTGCTGTAGAAACATTTAATAGACATGAGGCACCAACTTCCACAGAATAAATCCACAATGAAAACAACAAGGGCGAGGACAGAGGAGATTTATGGCGGGGTTTTTTAATATTCCAAATTCTGTTTATGTACCATTGGTTGAAGTTTTTAGTTTTCAGATGGAATAATCACTATAAAATAATGATTTTGATTTATAAAATCTACCCTCTGATGGACATCCTTTGCGTGACGAATTGGCCATTAAGAACTGAAATCTGCACAATTCTTTATTCCAGGTGTTATTAAACTGAAAATATGTAGTTTGTAATTTTGCATCCTGAGCTGTTTGTGTAAGCTTATTGTCTGGGTTTTATTTCTCTTATATAAGATGATTCCTTTATGTCTACTTTAATAGACGAATATTATAATTATGATTATTGGGATCACTACATATTAGTCAAATATTACACATTCTTCATAAGACCGCTGTTAAAGTATTCTACAGATTTATTCTTATTAGATAAATAAATGTCTTATAATCGAGCCCATTTAAGATTCGAACATTTTTTTCTATTAACTTTTCTTTTGCCACTGCAGCAAGTCAATTAACAAAGGCATTGGTGTGGATAATATGCATTACCTTAACGATGGCCTCTGGAAGGTAATACCATGATATGCTCTTTTCTTTTGCTGACTTTTTTCGCCTTAAAGAATGCATGAAAAAAGTTGTGCTACTCTCTAGTGTACTCGGTAGAATTGCAATATATAAGGGCTGAACCCACTATGAATTGGTTTTTACAGACATGTGTCATTCAGTTGTATTTGTAACTTCTGTCATTCACAAACTTAGGTCATTCATGGTTTATGGGCATTGCTAGGGCCTATAACTTAAGACAAGCCATTCACTGTTAATTAACTAACTAAGGGTGCGTTTGGTTTCCTCTTAAGGGAATCAAACTATCACTATGAAAGTGATAGTTTGTGTTTGTTTACAACGCCTGGGCCCACAACTATCACTATGAAAGTCTAATATATTCCATACTCTATATACAACTCTTGAGAGGGGAATGAATCTTTCATAGTTGAGGGACCCACCACTACTATCAAACTCATACCCATTGTCATTCCTCGCATCATACCAAACGCACCCTAAATAACAAGTATCATCATCAAAAGTACTTCATTTTGATTCCATAATGTAAGTAACTTTATTGTCGAAAACAAAGTGTTGTGTCTCTGTGATATATGAAGTAATGTTATATGTAGTTGTCGATGGGATAGGCAAGGTTGCTACTCGTGGAATTTTCAGAAAGCTCCTTTTTCCTGTCATGATGATGATTGGGAGATCGCTTTGTTGGCGCAAATGTGATTTTGGCTTAACAGAATTTACAAACAGGACCCATGTGTTTCATGATTAACAAACTGGCACAAAATGTTTTGATGATATATGACTAGCTGATGTGTTCCTAAATGTTTGCGTTCTATAGTTAAAAGTTTGGTAAATTGGTTCATTTGTAGACTTGTAGTGTTGTCCCTTTTAGTAACTCAGTATGTTTGGCTGCGTTTGCAGATGGAACGTCTAGATTGAGTTCGTAGCAGAGGATCTAATGTGATACAATTTTTGCAACATCAAGATAAACTTAATTACGTGTTGCAAACATCTCATGTCCTTCAATATCCTTTCTCTTTTTATGGTTCCCTTACTCGTTTTATATGAGTTTTTAGTCAGCCATATTGGAAACTTTCTTTTGTCTTGTCGTGTACGATGTGTATTTTGGAGACATGATTGTTTGATATTGTTATTTTTTTCTCTTTGGTTGATGTGACATTTTGTCTCACTTGTTACAAGTCACATATATGAGCCTCTTTCCTTCCCAAGAGAGATTTATGGTTATTTTTTATTTGAAAGTTACTTGATTAACTTGATAATGTTAGTTGAAGCATTGTATCACAAATTCACAACAATACCCTGCGGCACCCATTCCTGTACCTAGTTTGAATGAGGCGCCAAATCTGTAATTTTAGCTCTATATACAGGAGCTATTTATGTAACATACATGTAAGTTCATAGGTTAAAATGAATACAGGGTGTAAGGGTTAAGTTACAGAAGCTCTCGACTCG